>PVKY010007600.1:0-14776 GCA_004027775.1 Bradypus variegatus
CCCAACCACATGTTCCAGCAGCTAGCCAAGCACTGCTGTTTCTGCACACAGGCAAGTCACTGGGAGTGAGGCCAGCCAACCTTGTGGGTCCCATAAACAAGCTAGGAACCAGCACCTTCCCCCAGACATCACCCACCTGCCCAAGGCCACACTATGAGAGCCACTCCAAGCTCCGAATGTCCCAGCGGTCTGTGTCCTACTCAGCGGCTATAGCAATCCATTCCCATGCTGGGTCTTGCTTCTGTAATCATTTCAGAATAGTGGATTCCTTTACATTGAGTCTGATCCTTACTCTGGGGTTCTCTGTCTACCCCCCAAATTCAGAGGGGGCAGGAGGAGGAGGAGGTGGGTTTTCCTCTCCCTGGTGGATGGCATCTCTGCCTCTGCATGAGAGCGCTTTGCAAACTGGGATACAGAATTGGGTCAGGGGGAACCAATTGGTATTTATTTTAACCAGAACAGGGCAGGAGAAAAGAGAGAATGCTGCCTCGAGTTTGGGTGATGTGGTCAGTGTGCACAGTGGGTGGCATTCAGACAGCCTGAGAACACTGCCCCAGGACCTCCCTTCTTGAGTGCCTGCTGTGCTCGGGGCCTGGGGCGGGGTTCTCCCAGCCAACCCTGCTGGGCACGCACCTCACTGGCTGTGCAGCTCCCGTGTGGATGGGCGAGTGCCTCTGTAACTTCAGCTGCAGCACAGCATCTGATGCTAGGATGCATTTGCCAGATGAAGGGATCTGGAATTCTAGCTCTCATCAATCAGATCTGCATACTTTCCTGACTTGCTGCCTCCTGACAAGGACATCTTTATCCGGTCCCCTCCCCAGCTCACAGCCACCCTGGGAGACAAGGGATGTAGGGGACTGTGGACATCGGGCCACGGTCCTGACTCGGGCCTTGCATGGCCTTGCCTTCTGTCCTCACTGGGCCACGTGGCCCTTCGCTCCCTTCACACTGACATCTGGTGGGTGAACCATGCCTGAAGCCAGCCTTTGCAGGTTTCTCTCGAGTTGCCTGATTTTCAGACTTATTTTCCTATATCTCAACTCCTCTGATGGCCCCATAGCTCCTCTGGGTCTGGTTTTGCCTCTGCACATGGTCACTGGCCAACCCCCTACCAAACTACCCTTCCTTAAACCTTTTATTCAAGTTCTCAATCCTAAAGGGCAAGAACCCCCAAACAACCGGCCTCTTCTCCGATGCTGTCTCATGATAACTCATCGAGCACTCCAGTGTGGAGGAAGCCACCCAGAGCCGGGCAAGGGGGCCAGAGCTTCCCCTGGGCTGTGGGGCTCCTGGCAGAGAACCAGCCCTTGGAAAACATCCTGCAGACAATGCATCCTTAAAGAGCAAAAGGAAACCTGAGTACCGAGTCCGCGTCAGAGCCAGTTTAGTGCTAAAACATATAAATAATTACCTGAAACTGCTAAGTAACTCAGGACTGCTAGAAATACACCAAAGGCAGATGAATGGAAAATTGTGAAATGAAGTTAAGAACCTGAGAGAACCTCTAGGATTAGGAAGCATTTGGAAAACAGCAAAAATGAAAGAACATAAGCTGTGACTTTTTTCCAATTAAAATCAGACTAATAGCTTATTTTTCAGAGAGAATCAATCTAAACATATTTAGTTTGAGAAGCAATGAAGAGACTTAAAAAGAAAAATACTGTTTGAGACCAAGGCAAAGAACCAATTGATGCGACTGTGTAGCTTTAAATCAACTCTAGGTAATTAGTTATAATTTCCTATAACCTAAACAAGATCAGCCTGATAAAAACAAAGAATTATGAAGCGATATACAATAGTTACACTTGATACATCTGAGGCAATCACTACTCCTGTAGGAGAGGCTCCCAGCCCCACTGCACATCACAATCAAGGTTTTTTTGTTTATTTTTTTAAGTGCCCCTGTGCCCACTCCCAGCCACCTGAATCAGTTTTTGGGGGTGCAGCACAGGTAACTGTTTCTCTTATTTTTCTTAAAGCCCCATTTTAGAGTAACTGATGCAGCATACTTGTGATTAGAAACGGGATATTCAGTGCAGCCCAAAATAAGAAGTTAGGCCCAAGACCCAAATTAGAGGAAGGATCATTAAAGTCCAACCAATATAACAAAGAAATAAGGAACTGAAGAAAAATAGAATATGTGACACTTAGGAGAAGTAAAGAACGCTGGAAAAATACGGAAGGGTATTACAAATGCTCAAAGATGTCACCATAATTATTCCTCTCCCAGAAAGTAAACTGAAGGCTGGTGGAAGTAATTGGAACGAAATGGGAAAGCACTTAGGATCTGGGAAGCAAGGACAAACCAATTCCCTCCTTGAAAGTGGCATTTGAGGAAACGCGCTCGCAATTTCATAAATACTCCTGAATTGGAGTCTATCAGCTGGTTCTTGTACTGTTTGTACTTACAATTTTTTTCACAGTGACAGCACTCAAGAAAGCACACATGCACACATTATCACATTCTGTTAATTGACTTCCCTTGGAACTCACTCCCCATTCAGTGACAAATCCACCCTGACTTCTGTTCTTGTCCTTCACTAGAAGCAACGCAGGGGCCTCTGACAACTGATCACGGTGTTTCTTGGAGCACGAGGTGGTCGGTGATGTCGAGGCTGAGGTGTCCACCGCTGGCAGCCGCAGGGTGATCGAGTGTACAGGGAGCCTCATCAATCCCCGCCTTACATGAGCGACACCCGAGGTCCTGAGTGTACAGGGAGCCTCATCAATCCCCGCCTTACGTGAGCGACACCCGAGGTCCTGAGTGTACAGGGAGCCTCATCAATCCCCGCCTTACATGAGCGACACCCGAGGTCCTGAGAGCCCTGCCCAGGTTACCGAAGGGGCATCGAACTCATCCGGGCCCTCTGGGGCCACACAAATGCTCTCCCATCACGCTCGGCAGTTCCCCCGAGGGCTGACTGTCTGTGGTAGCCTGTAAGGCGAGATATCCCACGGAAAGCTGAATATCAAAAAGTGAAGGACATGAGCCACAGTGACCAACGGCAAGAAATGCTTTCAAGGGGTTAGGAACGCTTCTAGGTAAGGTTGGTTAGAACTTCTTGGAGTTGGGAATATAAATGGCGCCCGAGGCCTTTGCAAATAGCCAGGTGCAATCAATATCTGCTGGATGTAGTTGGTAAGAAACAGAAGGTGCCACATCAGGGCAAAGAGACGGAGGCAGCAAGACAACATGTATTTGGGGGCTGTGATGATGACCAGGATGGGAAAGAACAGGCTGGAAGCAGCCTTCTTAGGGTATATACCAAGTTAAAAAGAACCAGGATTTAATGCTGGAGAGAACAAAGAGAAATTAAAGGGGTCCAACAGCTCACCTGCTAGTAACCAAAAATTGAACCCAGGGTGGGAAGAATGTGGAAGATCTTCTAGGGGCCACAAAATTTGCTCCAAACCATTAAACACACACACACATATGTACATAGGTACACATCTTATAAATCCCAATACTTACAGCATTTTAAGGGCTCCAAACTGGGGTCCTCGTGTTACTCTGGCATCACCCTGGGTGTAAGGGCAGAAGGGGCTGGTGGTTCACACCAGGGAGTAAACCACCGGGGTTTACCAGCCATGGGGTGCAGTTACCAGGGCAGAGCCATGAGTCAGGACTTAGTCACCTGGCTTCCCAGTCCTGCACGAGGTGCACGTGTAAATGCCCTCCGTGCCTGTAAGTTTATCCTTGCACAAGCACCTTGGGCTGCGGTTGACATGCTCTACTAGCTGCCTGCAAACAGGATGGAGGGCTCCCGCTTTTCAGAGAAACTGTTCAGGGATGTATCACGCTACTGATGACATGACACACACACGTACACAATTAAAAAAAGGATGTGTCACTGGACTGATAAACTGGCTTGGACATTTCCCTGTGGCCATGCCTGCTCTCACGTGAGTCCTGCTCAGGGCTGCGGAGGGCATCCCCTGTCGCCATGAAAGGCTTTTTCTTCAGCACCTTCACCTGCTCATGGGCAGACCTGGGGATGGTGGAAGCCGGTCCCCGACCTGCTGGGGAAGTCTGGGGTCTTTGTCCTTCAGAAAATTACAGTCCAGGAGTCAGGTCTGCCTGGGTGCAAAGCCCATGTATTTAATTTTCTACATACAGCACTGACTCTCTTTGGGGGCTCTTGCAGAGAGAAACAAGAACCCCTATGTTGAGCCCATAGCCAGCAGGTCGGGCAGCTACACAACTTCCCCATCCAAAGAAGAGAAAACCCCTATTCAGCTCTGCCATTCATCCCGTAACTCCTACCAACAAGCCAAGTTTGGGGAGTGGCACGCTCATGTCTCAGAAACGGCATAATCTTAACTTAGTAAGTTAAATTCTATTCAATATTTTCCTAAATAAGTTGTTAGTGTTTAACATCTATAATGGAATGCTTGGTGAAGATTCGAGTTTTGGACTATGTTCACTTCCACTTCCTGGGTAAAATTTCTTCACTTAGGCTTTCAGGAATGGAGGAGCAGGGGAGGTGACAATGAAAAATCCAGAGGGATTAATATAATCAAAGATAAATAGCGTAAGAAATTGTAGCCAATTTTGACGTTTCTGTGGTCTAGAGACAAAACTCTCTTAGAAAACATGACTTGTCTGTCTTTGAATGACCAGGGATTGCTTTCTCCCAGCCAGCCTCCCAGTTTTCATGGGCAAAGGCAGGTGGCCTCGCTGTCTGGTTTGCACAACTTCCAGGGCAGGTCCCAGCCTCCTTGAGCTGGCTTCTCTGGGACCGGGCTCCCACTGAAAGGCATTCACAGTTTGCAGAAAGACATTTTGACAGCAAGAGAATAAAAAGCACTTGAAGACTCTGTTCTTTGCGGAACAAAACACTCCAATTAAGGACGTCACCCTAAGCCAGGCAAACACTCATCATCAACTGAGGGCACGACCAGAAAAAAATGAAACGTCCTTGCTTGGGCTACGGATTCACACGCGACAGAACCACTGTGTTGCAGAAGAAAGTCTGTAGGGTTTAATCTTCATTTGAGTTGGCTGAGATCCTCTGAGAGCATTAGTCCCTAAGGAGATTTGGATTCCTAAGTCTAGAAAACCCAAAAGGAAATTGCACTGTCCGTCTTCAGTTGGTCTTTCAAAACGCACGCGGCAATAAAGCAGCTACAGAGCTATCGGCCACAGTCAACGTCTCAGAGTCACAGTCAAGGGCACCGAGAAAGTCAGAATCCTCAAGAGTGAAGTGTACTATTGGAGGGAGTTACTGGGAAACTTTATTCAAGCAAGATCAGTCTTTAAACACAGATGCAAATTCAAGCTATTAAGTTTAGTTTTAATTATGATGAAGAAAAAAAGTAAGAATTCTAGTGACATAAACCCCACTATTCTAACAAAGCACAGAGGGTGAATTCCTGAGGTATATTTGATGAGATAGTCAATACTTTAGCATATTCTATCTAGTCATTTATGCCTTTGAAAATAAGCAAAATATTAGAGAGAAAAATAATTATCAACAATCTGTATACTACAATGTCACAGTACCAAAAGGGGAATGAAGACAATCACTCAGCCTCCCCTTGAGTGCTGAGACTAAAGAAGGCTTAAGCTTAACAAGAAAAACAAACGAAAATATAGAATGATGATGATAACTCTCTACATGGTAAAATTCTCTTGCAGTGGGATCTTAATATTGATCCTAACTACAAAAATTTTACTTCCTGCAAAATGATTCTACCTTATTTGACAGAGGACTGAATTTTCTCAATGTTTCCTCCTAACGCTCTTTTTCTCGTAACATTTAACTTGGCTTTTAGAACCAACCAGCTTTTTTTATTATCTTTATTAAGATAGTGATAAATTGCTATCTAATTTCCCTATTTCACTAAGAGTATGTGGCCATTAATTGCAAACCTTATATATTAACACTCCTCTCTAACCTCACCTCATTTCTAACTTAGAACTATCGGTCAAACAGAATGATGACATTTCCATTCATTGTAACTGCGCTCTCAAACGCTACCACGATGACCCTCCGGGTATGGAGCCTGCTATCAGGGTGTGTTATAGACCCTGGGAGGGCAGAATGGACATCGAAGCCACCAAAGGCGAAGGTCCGGAGGTTCAGGAATCGGGTGACGCTGGAGATAACATCACAGGAGAACACTACTCCTGCAGGTGGGTTCTCAGAGCAGGCCTCCTATTTAGTTCTGGGGAGTGCAGAGGCTAACGCAAGGCTGGGAGTCTGATGAGCAAAAAGATTCCACGATAAAAACAAACCAATTACTTACGATGGCAACCCAGTATTTCTGAGCACCAAGAAGAATTTCTCCCAGTGGGCATTTACAAAGAAAACAAGATGCCACCATGCAGAGACACATGATCATCCCCAAACTAGAAGGAATGAAAAGCAACCATAAAGCCCAAGGACTCCACCTAACATGGTAGAACACAACTCAAGAGAAGCCCCAAACTGCAGAGAAGCACTGGATTCCAGGTATTTCCCGAATGCTGAGCTGTTTGATCCTTGAAACAATTGTACATGGCGCCTCAAACACCAAACATACTGACACAGGATGTGCAGGAGGCTGAGTGTGATTCAGAGGGCACGCCCAGCAAATGGGAGAAAGCACCGTTTCTAGGATTTACGAAGTGCTGTAAGAAAACAGGGACATTGTGATTTTGCTTTAGAAAGAAACTGGCTGCGAGGAACAGAGAGCTGTTGCCGCCCTCTCAGAGCTTGGCGGTTTGCCTAGAAGGGACCATGGAGATAAAGGTGATAGGATCTTGCTGCCCAACTCAGCATGACTGTGCTGGCCTTTCAACTAATTTTCAGACCATGTGAACAAGGTCATAGTTTAGTCCACAACGCATTACATTTTCAAAGTATTTGTGACTTTCACTCAGCCTTTACTTTTAGTTCTTTTTGGTCAGCTCTCTCCATTGCAGATTTAAAAGGAAAGGTCCTCAAAGGAACACAGATTTTAACATAAAGCATATCTTGAAAGTCTTAAAAATCTGGTTTTAAGTATCATCTCCTAAGAGAAGGATAGAAGCAGGCAGTTTGTCCCTCAAAGATGGTTGCTCCAAATATGTTTAAAACTTTATTTTCTCAATGGGATTTAGCATTAATTTCTGCATACTGGAGGTTTGAAACAATCAAGTCAATCGTTCTAATATTAAAGGAAATGCACAAGTCTATCAAATTTATAAAAAACAAAATCTCTAACATCAGGGCCATGCAGAGTATATATACACTCTAGTGAATAAAGTGGCAAAGTTTTCTGGAGGGCAGTTTGGCAACTTGTATCAGAAATCTTAAAAAACAAACAAAAAAACTTTTGACAAATCCGTACCTAGGATTTTATCCTAAAGAAGTAAGAATGGATGTCCGACAGGTTTTGACCAAAAGGAAGTTCTGGCAGCAAGTGTGACAGTAGGGAATTTGCTGCAGTTAGAGAACCACGTGATGAAATAACCAAGAAGTGCCCTGCTCCCACCCTCTCCACCAGGCTGCATGTCACCAGCCTTGCAAGAACTGAGTGGAGAGCAACAGAAGCCATTGCTGCGGGGTGGGAGTGGGGGGCAAGAGCACTGAGAAAGAAGTCCCCTGTGGCTCAGGCATGCAGGGACAGCTGATGGTGGAGTATAAACATGCCTCCAGCAACCCCAAGTCCCTACCCTGAGCACAAAGCTTCTTTATGGGAGTCTGAATCTCCTGGTATACTGAAAGTAACCACAGCAAAAACAAAACTCACACCCAGCTCAACTATGGCTAGAATGACTCAATCTCCCACACTTACCACCTGAGAAGAAGCATGACCATTATGACCAGGCATAAATATTATCTACCTCAAATCCCCCGTTCCACACATGATGTCCAGCATTCAATTAACAATTATGAAATACTCACATAAAAGAGGCAAGGAAAAAACTAACTCATAGTCAAGAAACAAAGCAATAAATAGAAACAGACTCAGGGATGACCAGATGATGGTACTACCAGACACAACATCAGAATAGTTTTGATATATGTTAAAGGAGCTACTGGAAAAGGTGAGCAACCTGAATGAAAAGATGGGACATTTCAGTAGAGATAAAAACTGTAAGAAAGAGTCAATTGTTAAAGCCAGAATAAAAACAGGGCATCAGAGATGGATTCCTTCAACAGGCTTACCGGTAGGATTTAACAAAAAGGAGAAAGGAAACCAGCAAACTTAAAGACAGACCAATAGAATTACCCAAACTTAAAAAAACAAAAGCACAAAACAGAACAGAGCATCTAACCACAAATCCAAGAAATGCAGAGAACTCCAAGCAGAAATGAAAAATAAATGTCAACTCCTAGACAAATCATATTTAAACTGCTGAAAATAAAGATAAAGAGAGAGTCTAGAAGGGCACCAGATGAAAAAGACACATTCCATAGACAGGGACGAAGAATGACTGCAGACTTTTCATCAGAAACAATGCAATCCAGAAAAGGGAGTGACATCTTTCATGTACAGAAAGAAAGCAACTATCAACCCAGACTTCTATATCTAGACTTTGTATTTGCTTTTAAAAGCGAAAAGTGTAGCAATGGCATTGGGGTCACCAAAGCTAACAACTTAAGACAGAATTATGTGCGTACTTAAAAAGTAATTATAGGACTGGAGTAAGTGCTGACATTTTTTCAAAACAGAAAATAGGATATTTCCAAATTCAAAGAAAGCACATTCACTACAAATAATAGAGGCCTGTGTCTGGTCTCTCTATCAAAACAAGCAAACGCAGGTTCTAGTGAGGGTAACAAGCCATATCCAACTTAGAGGAAGAGGTTATCCAGCCTCCTGTATTCTGACATGATGTTGTCTGTATTTTGCACACATGCCCATCTTAGGGGCAAGCGTTAAGGCCTTTGTTAAAAAGATTCCTTCTCCTTCACAGCCCCATGTCACTGGAGTGCTTCCTTCTCACACACATCACTACTACCGCCCATTTAAAAATAACAATAAACAGTCCAGGGTCCTCTCTGAGTTGCACCCTTCTTCATTTATATTTGAAATTTCAAAATGACAATCATGATAAAAAAGGAAATGAAAGTAATGATAATTTTAGGAGAAAAAAACTAGCTTGATCTTGGAACTCATATAATTGACTTTGACCCTATAATAGTGTGAGGGTTGAGTCTGCCTGTTTTCCACTTAAAACACAAACAAGCCTGGCTCACAGAAAAGACTGTGCCATGTAGGTAAATTTCAAAGCCACGTGTGCTTCTGCTTCTTCTCCCCACTCCACTCCCAACACAATTCTGAGGTTTCCTGGGAACAGGAAACAACAATCCTCTCAGAACCACAAAGACTGACCATATACCCTTCCAGCCTTCTATCGGTCTTCCCATGCATTTTCTCTTAAATATTTTCCCCACATCACATCTCCCTTCAGAGTTCCCAGCACTGGATGCTTACTGTCAACAGTCTTTCAATATAGCGCACCTCTTCAAAACACACTCAGAGAGGTAAGGCTTTCTTTCTGTACACACAGAGGTAATACAAGGCAAATCAAATTGGTAATTGCTTATCTCTTCATTCTTAACAAGTATGTTATCTTTGAAGACACAAATCCATGGTCTGAAAACGGAAACTGTCTATCTGATGCTTAAAAGAGGCTCTCCCACACTGATTAGAAATGGAATCCATGTGTTTGCACACAAACAACTCACTGAGGTAGCTGACTGGGTCCTTTGAGGGTCAAGTTCTAAAATCAGTGATTTTGAGACACATTGTCTATGTCATTTAATCAAAGATTTGAAAAACATATTTAAGATTTTAAATTTTGTGAGTTTATTTTTTATATTAAAATCACACAATTTAGGCAATATGTTTAAAACTTTGCCCAGTATGAGTCTAGAAAAAAGCAGAACTTGAGAAGCAAGTGTGGCCGCTAACAAATACCAAATATTTGTTACTCATATTTTAAACACCCCTTCCACCTCCTGCCCTCTCCATTTATTCTCCCTCAATTTTAAGCCGTCCCAAAGTTTTGCAAAGAGTTTTATAGCTCCCTCCGACCCACCAATTCTCAGACTAAAAGGAAATATTTATAAAGAAGCTGACGTTTCATTCAGAAATAGAGCAGTCCAGTTAACTTTTAATTCCCTGTGGTACCATGAGTTGGGCATGTTTAAGAGCTTGGAAAAAGGAAAATAAAAGATGAGCCTTGAGCCTGCCTCATTTCCCTCCTCATTATTCATTCACTGGTTTTATTCATAAGCCAACGCAGTGAGGATTTTGGCAGTGTTAAAATACCCTCTCTCTTGTGGTGCCTCTTTTAAAACAATTATTTTGAACGTGTTTCTTTGGCCATGAAAGCCTGATAGGGATCCGTTTTTCATGTTTCTCCAAGGCCAGTCCCACTGGAAGGACGCTGGGAAGCCCCCAGGCTGTCCCCCACCCCCTGAGGTGGCCTGTGGAGCCGAGCTGGCCGCTCCCCTCTTGGGGTGAGGCTGAGGGGCAGCCCTGCCGGAGCTCTCCCAGGGCACCCTCCCAGCTCCTTAACTCATGGGACTCTCCTCCTCCTCCATGGACAATGACCGGTCCTGTCTTCCGTCTGGAGGGCCGGGGAGGGGGCAGCCTCCCCCTCCCTACACTGCTTTCTCCCTAGGGGTGTGGCTGAGAACAGCCTCGAAATCTGCAAAGGGCTCCACACAGCTCCTGCCCACCCTCCAAATCACCAGGGAGGCAATGACTCTGGATGCTGTGGAGCTTGCAGCTCCCCGCACCTCGTTTTCTAATAAAAAAATTGCTTCCCCTACAGATGGGTTGTTTTGTTCTCCTGGCTTTTCTGGGTGCAGGGGAGAAGAGGCCTGGGGATCAAGTCAGGGTCTTTACACTTTACTGCTAGAAGAGGGGCTGCAGGGATCTACGGGAGTTTTGGTTTGTCCTTGTAATTGTCATCTTATTTGGGAAAGGCTCTCCTTATTTCAACCTGCAGGCAGCACTCTGCCCTGGGGTCCTGTCCCATAGCAGGCGCCCCTGCGGCACTCTGCAAATCCTGATCCACTGCTGTCACTTCCACCCTCTAACCTCGGTGTCAGAGGCCCTGGAGTTAAGGCCTAGTTTTGTCATTTATGAGCTCCGTGATCTGAAGTAATTTGTTGTCTCTTAGCTGTAAGCAAGGGACGGTGATATGCATACCATTTGCCTCATGGGGTAACTATGAGGATTAAACAAAGCAGGCAGAAATGATGGTACCCATGCAAATACCAGCTACTACGGTTAGTATTACTGATGAATATTTTCTTTGGCAGAACAAGGGGAAGGACACACTGTGAGGCCTTGCACAACAGACCTCTCTGAAGACAAGTTTAACTTGTCACAAATCTACTTTTATCTAGCTGGGTCCCCAAGACCACCGTGTATGACTATATATCTGAGAGTCACAGATATTTCTTGTCCTTTTTTCTTTCTCTGTTCAATACAAAGGAACTTTGTTCTTCCTGAGAATCCATCAAACCAAGTACTTAAGGCAAATATGTTACCAGTTGAAGGACACAAAATATTCCTCTCTTTAAAAATAAGAGCAACAAAAACAAAACAAAACCTAACATCTTGGGGTGATGTCATCAACATGGCAACATAAACAGCTACTGAAAACTCCTCTTCAGAGACTCAAATGAAAAAAAGGACAATTCTGAATTAATTGAAACTGTGGAGGAGGATATAGACTGAAGGGCCCTGGACATGCCGAATTGAAGAAAGAAGAAATATCAGGTAGGAATTTTCCATCCCAGACCAGTCAGTCCTCTCCCCTCCCCCTCGCTCGGTCTCTGTGCGGGAAAGGCACAGAATCAGCAGGCGGGACCCCTCCCACCAGGGGCAGAGATTTTAAAATCTCTCACAGCAGTGAGACAGACCCCCACTGTCTGAAGACCCAGTGGACAGGGGAGGACATTTCAAGGCCCAGGTCAGTGAGGGACAAAGAGACTGAGAAACTGTGGATAGAGACCATTTCCAGCCCTGGGTCTGGCAGCCCTTTCCCCACCCTTGAGGGGAGCAGCAGCCGGTGGTCATTTCCTTGCCTTGGAGACGGCTGGAGTGCTGGGTCGACCGAGGGAGTCCTCGGCCACTGGTGGAGCACCACACTGAGCTGTATTTTGGCTGACAAAGTGAGGGCATAGGAATCCTGCAGTTTCAGCTCACTGGTGTAGAAGCAGCCTCTGAGGACTATTAAGTTACCAAATATCACCATCTGCTGGACAGTCCAGAAGGTGCGAGGGAATAGAAGCCCTTTTAAAAAGATGCTCCAGACCCTTTTTTTTAGGAGCACAGGAGCTGGTCTACATGTCCTACAAGGAAACCCGGCCCTGTTTTGGCTGAGAAATACGGGACACCCAACTGCAAAACAAACCCAGGTCTTGCCAGCCCACAGAAAACAGAGCACCACTAGAAGCCAACAGCTTTGTATTACCACACACAGTGTACTTGCTGGGGTGCCCAGTGCCTACCTCCCATCCCTGTGGCAGGCCATGGTGGGCGCCAATTTTGGAGGGAAGACTGGGGGGCAGGGCCAATCTGACAACTGGTGAGGGAGAGAAACAAAGAAAAGATAGAGATCAACAACAACCAACAAGAAAACCTTACCGAAAGAGAGAAAACCTCCAGAATAAACCAATCAAGAAAATCAGATGCCTAGACAGCAAAAAAATCATGAGCCACATCAGGAAACAGGAAGATATGGCCCAGTCAAAGGAAGACACTAACACCTCAACTGAGATCCAGGAGTTGAAACAACTAATTAAAGAGGTTCAAACAAATCTTCTTAATCAAATCAATGAGTTGAAAGATAATGTGACAAAGGAGATGAAGGATATAAAGAAGACACTGGGTGACCATAAGGAACAATTTGAAAGCTTAAAATAGCAAATGGCAGAACTTATGGGAATGAAAGGCACAATAGAAGAGATGAAAAACACAATAGAGATGTACAACAAACTTGAAGAGGCAGAAGAAAAGATTAGGGAACTAGAGGACAGGACATCTGAAATCCTACACACTAAATAAGAGATAGGGAAAAGAATGGAAAAATATAAGCAGGGTCTTAGGGAAGTGAATGGCAACATGAAACACATGAACATATGTGTTATAGGTGTCCCAGAAGAAGAAGAAAAGGTAAAAGGGACAAAAGAATAATAGAAGAAATAATGAAAATTTCCCAACTCTTATGAAAGACATAAAATTATAGGTTCAATAAGTGCAGCATACCCCAAACAGAACTGCTCCAAACCGACCTACTCCAAGACACTTTCTAATCAGATTTTCAAAGGTCAAAGACAGAGACAGAATCCTGAAAGCAGCAAGAGAAAAGCAACCCATCACATGCAAGGGACACTTGATCAGACTAGATGAGGATCTCTCAGCAGAATCCATGGAGATAAGAAGGCAGTGGTATGATATATTCAAGATACTGAAACAGAAAAACTGCCAACCAAGAATCCTATACCTGTCAAAAGTGTCCTTCAAAAATAAGGGAGAGCTTAAAATATTTATGATAAACAGACACTGGAGAGAGTTCATGAACAGGAGACCTCCTCTACAAGAAAAACTAAAGGGAGTGCTACAGACAGATAGGAAAAGACAGGAGAGAGAGGTTTGGAGAAGAGAGTAGAAATGAAAATATCAGGAGATAGAAAGAGAGTAGGGATTGGGCATTTCATATTGAAGGAGTATAGAATGTTCTAGATGACTGGTTATATAGATCCAGAAATGGAGAGCACAATACTGTGTGATGGTAGCACAATACTGTAAGTACACTGAGAAAAGATGACTATGAATACGGTAGAAAAAGAAAGGTTAGGGGTCTGTATGACACCAGAAGGAAGGATAGAAGATAAAGACTGGGACTGTATAACTTAGAGAAACCTAGAGTGGTCAATGAGTGTGATTACATATACAATACAAGAATGTTTTCACATGAAGGAGCAGCCGAGTGACTTCTGCTCACTGCTTCTCCTACAAGTCGCTCTCCTCAGAGCAGCCCGAGAGCAGATGTGAAACCTGTCAGTCCACCTTGATTTTCCACTTCAACCTCTTCACCCCACTTGAAGAGGCCCACCTCCTCCAGTGACCGACAGAAGGCCTGGGATGCGCCTCCACCCTCGAGGCCCTTTATCGGTCCCCCTGGGCCCCTCCCTTAGTGATCAGGCCACCGTGTGCCCCCCAGGCTGCCAGGGCAGATAGCTGAACCCTCAGGCAGGTTGCAGACCATGGCCACTGAGACTCTCCTCCCAAATAACAGGTGCCTGCCACCCAATGAACCAGTTCAGGGCAAAGTCACCAAAACCGAGGTCACTAGCTTTCTCATGTTTAGTGGGAGGAAAAATCCCAAAGTCAGAAGTGGATAAAGGATGATAGCCTAGCGTTTCAATGCCACACAGTGTGACATCCGTGCCATAATTGCGTTCTTTAATGCCCTGCACCTTTGTTGACTCTTTAGCAATTAGGATGGTTTATAATTCTGTGAGGTAGAGGTTAGTTTTAGAAAACTGGGTAGTGCTATAGATGAAGACACACTTGCTTAGATACAAGTGATGCCTGTTCAGGAGAAAATACAACAGCAAAGCTTAGTTTTACTGCCCCGTATGACATTCAGCTTTGTGTCTACCTGTGCAAGCACTCAAGCATTCTTTCAGTGTCTACACATATCCAGTCTCTTGAATCTTCTTGGAACCAACTTTAACATCTTTCTGATTTCACTGATTTAAATAAATACTTGACATGTATTTTGTATTTTTAGGAGTCATGTTTTTACTTTTTGACCCAAATGTCCTGTACC
>PVKY010007601.1:0-14786 GCA_004027775.1 Bradypus variegatus
CTGGGGTAGGGGTACTAAATTACATTAACCAAGGATTCTTATCTGATTTTCCTTCATCCTCTCTTAACCACAAAGTCACTTTCTGTCCTTTGGGATCCAGCAGGGACTCTCCTGGCTCCTCAGGCCTCTAGCAGACACTGTCTCTCTCCGAGATCTCGCCATTACCTTCTCATATGTTCACAAACACCCAAGCTCCAGGGCTCTGAGTGAGAGCTGGTGATGTCTGGGTTTGGGAGGCCGAGCGGCGTTTCTCCGGGAGCCCGGCCAGCAGTTGCTCGGAGGGAACCAATGATCCCACTGACCAAACTTGTGCTGGGAGCCCTGGCCCAAGCCTTGGCTGACCACCCAGACAGGCACCCTGGAAGGGCAGCTTCTTGTGCAGTGTGTGCCCAGTGGGTGCCATGGGGGCAGCCTCATCTTGGGGGTCCCAGAGCCCCTTAATTCCCCAACTTCACTAGAAGTGAGCCCCTGGAGGACTGAGCACCCAGCAGCCAATTCAGCAGGGTAGAGCACATAATAGGTCCCCAATAATTATTTGCCCAGTGTCTGTCCTCTAGATTGGAGAATACCCGATAGAAAGGAACTGAGCAAGGAATGAAAAAAAAATACTGGATGAATATTTGCTATGTTCCAGGTACCGATCTAAATGCTTTACATCAGTCAATTAATGGAATCCTTACAACAGCCCTGTGTGGTGAGTACCAGCATCAACTCCATTTTACAGATGAAGAAATTGATGCATAGAGAGGTTGGGTAACTTGCTTAAGGTAACTCAGTAAATAGGTGGAAGAGCTTATCTAGTGATGTGGCTCCAGGATCAGGCCTCTTAACCACAATATGTGTTCCTCTCTGTATCTGAACTCTGTCTCCAGGGACAGAAGCCCAAACCCAACAGCCTCCGCTTGAAGGGATTTAATGGCTCAGTGACAGGGAGGTTCAGGGTGGGGTTGGCCCCAGGGATTCCGAGTGATGTCCTTGGGATTGCCATTCCCTCTCTCTTCTCCCTCTCTGTTCTGCTCTGTCTGGCAAGCCAGCTGGTGCCCACTCAGTGGCCATGGGGGGCAGCACCCAGGAATGGCAGTGTCACCAGACCCACGTGTTGTGGCGAGGGCTAGTTCAGCCCAGGAAGGGGCTCTGGGACTGGAAGCAGAAGATCAGGAACGCTGAGCAGAAAAATACGGCAGATGCACACTACAGACTCCCTTCCTATCTCAGGGGCTTTATAACGGATTCAACCCTCACTACAGCCTGTAAGCTAGGGATTATTAGGCCAATTTATAAATGAGAAAACTGAGGCACGGAGTAACTTCTGTAAGTGCACACAATTTGAAGTGGCATTGCTGGGATTCAAACCCAGGTCTGCCTGAATCTGAAACTCCACACTGCCTGGATCCTCTTAGGCAGGATGCTCTGGGGGAGCATAAGGACCCCTGGCTCCCTTTGAGTCTTCTGGGTCCTCCGGGTGGTTCTGAGGTCCCAGGACAGAGGCTGAGAGGCCCCTGGTGAGAGCAGGTAGGAGAGGGGCAAGGTCTCACCAGGGCCAGGCTTGGGGATGGGGGAAGCCTGGGGTAGATGATGCTCCAGGGCATTGGAGCTGGTGATAAACAGGTTCCCAGCCCTTCTAGGTGCCCAGGGCTGTGAGCCTGAGGCGTGGGCACCAACTCTGGGTCTCTGGCAGGGAGCGAGCAGTGCCTGAGGCAGGAGGCAGGCAGGCATGGCGCGATCCCTGCCCATCTGGGGAGTGCTTGGTGGCTGGCTGGAACTGAGCAGTGGACGGCGTTTGGACTCGGCAGCGCGAGCCCAGCTCGGAGGCTGCGAGGCAGAGCCGTGAACGCCAACAGTCTGGAGGCAGGCTCCGGAGGGAGACAGGCTCGGGCCCATTCGCTGAGCTCAGTTCCCACGACAGCTCAGCAGACAGATGGACCTGGGAATCCTTGCCGCCTGGCCAGGGGGGTGTACACATGAACGGGAATGCGGGCACCCAGTGGAGAGGGACGTGCTGGAGGCTCCCAGGGACAGCCAGGGTGGCAAGCCAAGGGGTGTGTGCCAGGGTCTGGGCTAGACTGACCTTGGCCCCAGTACAGCGCTGACCTCGAGCCTGGTCTGATCATGTGCTTTAGTCTCAGGCTAAGCCCTAAACTGGGTCCCAGATTGAGCCCTGACCTGGGTCCCAATCTCAGTTGAGCCCTGGCCCTGGGCTCAGACTAAGCCCTGACCCCGACTTGGCCCCCAGCCAAGCTGGTGATGCCAACTGCCTTCTAGCCAACCTCACTTCCTATGTGCTTCTCAGAAGGAGCCCAGAGCTGACTGCCCAGAATAAGTCCCAGGAGTGGGAGGTTGAGGGCTGGGGTCAGCCAGAGCCAACAGCTTCTGGAAGGCATAGAAGAGCAAGAGCAGCCAGGACCAGGAGTGGTCAAGGGGTGCAGAACTGAGCAAGGAGAGAAGATTTGCTGGGATGGAGACCTGAAGGCAGTGGCCCCAGGGCCTGAGGTCAGAGCCTTTCTGGATGGGCTGTGTAAGGGGTGGGGAGGCAGGAAGCCCAGGTGGCCTCAGGGAAGAAGCAGCAGGAAAGGCGGCTTTCCCCAGTCAGAGCAAGGGAGGGGTCAGTGCCAGTGCAGTTTTGACCAGACAGGGAGAACTTCCTGGACCAGAGTGACCTTGGGCTTAGAAACAAGCTGTGCCCGAGAAAGACAGCCAGACAGGCAGAGGCCCAGGAAGGAGGTGACGGTTGCTTATTTTGGAATGAGTCAGAAATGACTTTGGCAAGAGTCTGGTAGTGATGATAAAAGTTGCTTATTATTAGGGGGCAATCCTAAGTGCTAGGCACTGTTCTAAGCAGGCTGTGTGTAGCATCTCACCTAGCCTCATAACAGCTCAGTGAGATGTTGGAGCAGATGCTCTTGTTGCCCCCAGCACCCATGGCTCTGTGTGACTCTGCCTGATGGCTTTCTTTGCCTGCAGAGCGCGCTGCCCTGGAATGGTGTGTACGTGCATGCGTATGTGTGCATGTGTGTGTACATGTGCATGGATGCGGTTATATGTGCTTGTGTATGTGTGTACACATGTGCATGTGTGTACACAGGTATGTGTGCATGTGTGCAAGTGTATATGTGGGTGCCTGTGTGTGTGCACATGCATGTGGTTGTTAGGGCCCCTGGAAGCAGTCAACAAGGGACTGGAATTGGTGGATTCCTCTCCTTCAAGGGAGAAAACTCTGAGGCAGGTTCTACGCTGTGTCCTAGGCCAGGGGTTGGCAAACTTTTTCTGCAAAGGGCCAGACAGTAAACATTTTGGGCTTGAGGGCCATATGGTCTCTGTTGCAAGTATTAATCTCTGCCTTTGTATGCAAAGCAGCGATAGATAATATATAAATGACTGGGCATGACTGTGTTCTAATAAAACTTTATTGACAAAAACAGGAGGCGGGCCTGATTTGACATGTGGGCTGGAGTCTGTCAGCCCCTGAGAGGTCCCCAGTGGGATTGAGCCCCAGTTGCCCACAGTGGTCACCTGCTCACTGATATGCCCGGCACCAGCTTCCACCCTTTCTCTGTTTCACTTCTCTATTCCCTACTGAGCTTCCTGAATCCCTTCCCAAATAAACTATTTACCCTCAAATTCTTGTCTTGGGATGTGCTTCCAAGGGCCCTCACCCTAGAAGAGGTAAATACTATTGTTATCCCCGTTTACAGATAAAGAGACTGAGGCATAGGGAGGCTGAGCAGCATGTGTAAGACCCCAGCGGGAAGAGGCAATGCTGACCCTTGAACTGCCGCGATCCCTGGGGAGGATGTGTCTGCCTGCAGAGGCTGAAAAACCTGAGACAGGTCCCAGAATTCACAGCTTGTTCGTTCATGGCTAGAGCTATCAGGCACAGAGGACGACGGCATTCCCACCCTGCCCTCAGGAACCAGCAGTTGGGACAGGCAGTGGCAGCGAAATCCAGCGCAGAGTGGGACAACATCTTCAAGGGACAGCCCCCTCATACCCTTCCTTGGACCTCCTCTGGGAGACCCGCAGGACATCAGCTCCCCATTTTCAGAGGGTAAACTGAGGCTCAGAGAGGCAAAGGGACTTGCTCCAGGCCTCACAGCTCATGCTTGGCAGAACTGAAACGTGTTCCCAGGGCTTTGTGAGCAGCTGGGGGAAGCGGAGGGGGGCGGCACTCTTCTGTCTGGGGGACCACCCCGGGTTTCCTGGGTATGGCTGTGGCAGGTGATGGCTCACCCTCTTAACTGCTATGAGCCACTTCATGTGCTGCTTCATCAGATTGTCTCATCTTGGGCATGATCTAATCTAACTCCCATTTTACAGATGGGAAAACTAAGATCCAGAGAAGGATCTTCCCGGAGGGTTATCCAGTGAGTCAGTCAGACAGAAGCAGCAGCCTCAAATTCCTAGGAAAGCAGCGTGCGTCCCCTAAGTCCCTCCCAAAGCTGGGTGACCCCTCTGACAATCTAATTCCCAGAGGCCAGAAAGGTAAACCCGGCTCTGCGCCCAGCACCTCCCAATCCCCTCTCTGCCAAAGCTCAGCTCTCTGGGCTCTGGCACTGTCTGAAAACTCCTGCTCTCAGCAGAGCACAGATTATTGCTCTTGTGCTAATTATTTTTATGATTAAAAGATGATAAATTATTAAACAAAGTCTAAAAAATGTGCCAAGATCTGCTCTGAGGCCAGGACTGAGAAGTTGCCCCCTTGGCGTCCACGTTAATTAATAAAGAGGCACTCCGTGGAGAGGAGCCACAGCTGGCACATCTGGCAGCCAGGCAGGGGCTGGCAGAGGGCAGATGCTAGGCAGATGGGGAGGGAGAGGACTCCCTGGGAGCACCCAGTCTGGGCTTTGGGAATGGAGACCCCTCCCTCCCTGCTTCCAGCCTGGGACTCAGAGCAGGGCCCCGGGGCACCAGGCTGACATCTGGTCCCTGGGAAGAAGCCTAGGATTTCAAGCTGAGAAGCCACAGTTATTCCTTCAATCCTCTTCCCTCCATCAAATGCTGTTTTGGGAGAATTCCAAGTATTCAAAGAAGGCAGGAGACCAGAGTTCAAATTCCTACAAGCCATTTCCTCCTTGGGTAACTTTGGGTAAATAACTTAATGAGATTCTAAGCCTCAGTTTACTCATCTATAAAATGGGAGTGATACTTCCTAATTCTCAGGGTGATTGTGAGGATCAAGGGAAATGTTTCACGTAAGTTGCCCAACAGAGTAAGTGCTCAATCAGTGGTGGCTATTTTAATGTGTCACTGACAATGATTGTAATGCACTCACGTTTTAACAAATTAATTTTCCTCCTACCACATTGGCCTCTGCCTCTGCCTCCTTTCTAGTTCTCCTCCCTTCTCCACCTCTACCCAGGCCCGATACCTGTCTCTTTCCTCTCTCTTCTCTCTCCATTAGCAAGCTCATGCGCCTGTATGCTGAGGATGTTCAGATTTGTAACTCTAGCCTGGACCTTGTCCCTAAACTCCAGACTCCTATAACCAGGTGACATGAAAACCCCCGTGTGGATGCCTAGTGGACATCTCAAACCTCACACATCCAAATGGAACTCCTGCTCTTCCTTCCACAAGCCTGCCCCACCCACAGTCTTCCTCACCTCAGTCAGTGGCTGCTCCATCCTTCCACTCAATGGCAACACCATAGAGCCCTCCTTGAGTCCACTCTTTCTTGCACATCAAATATCTAAACCATCCAAACTGTTAAAACCTGACTGCTTCTCCCCACCTCCTCCCCTCCTCCTGTGAGGCACCAACCTGTCTTGCCTGGAATCTTGCAGTAGGTGACACTGCACACCTATCTCCTAGTAGGTGTCTCTGCTTTGGGATGTGTCCTCCTGTGCTGGTTTGAATCTCCTATGCCCCCTCAAAAGCCAAGTTCTTTAATGCAGTCTTATGGAGGAAGACTTACTAGTTTTCTGATTATGGTGGAACTTTTGATTGGGTTGTTGCCATGGAGATGTGACTCACCCAACTGTAGGTGAGACCTTTTGATTAGATCATTTCCATGGAGGTGTGATCCTGCCTATTCTGGGTGGATCTTAACTTAGATCACTGGAGTCATTTAAGAGAGTTCAGGAAGAGAAGGAGCTCAGAGAATCTGAGAGAGAGAAGCTAAGATACGTAATCCAGAGTTTGCCCCTGGGAGAAACTAGGAGCCGACACAGATCCAGAAGCTTGGAGACACTGGGACATATAGTCAGAAGGACATTTCAAGATGCTAAGCTAAGAGATGAAGCCCAGAGTTTGCCCTGGAGAAGTTAAGAGAGGACTACCAGATGCTTAGAGAGAAACGCCTCAAGAGAACCAAGCAGAGAGCTGAGAGAAACTAACTGAAGCCTGGAGACATTTTGGAGAAAGCCATTTTGAAACCAGAATCCAGGAGCAAAGGACCAGCATATGCCAGCCATGTGTTTTCCCAGCTGACAGAGATGTTCTGGACGCCATCAGCCTTTCTTCATTGAAGGTATCCTCTTATTGATGCCTTAGTTTGAACATTTTTATGGCCTTAGAACTGTAAATTTGTAACCTAATAAACCCTCTTTATAAAAGCCAATCCATTTCTGGTATTTTGCATAATGGCAGCTTTAGCAAACCAGAATACTCCCTACAGCCTACGCTCCACATAGCAGCCAAAATGATCCCTTCCAAACACAGATCAGATCCTGTCCCTCCTTTGCTCATGACCCTCCAATAGCTTCCCCCTCCCTTATCAAGGCCACAAGGTCCCACACAATCTGAACCTCCCCACTTGACAACTGCTCACTCACTCGCTCGCTCACTCCCTCTCTTCCAGTCATGCTGACCTCATGGCTTCTTTGAGCACCCTGGGCACATTGCCACCTCAGGGTCTTTGCACTGGCTGTTCATTCCTCCTAGAACAGTCTTCCCCTAGATATCTACATGGCTAGCTCCCTCACCTCCTTCCAACTTCTGCTCAAATGTCACATTCTCAACGAACCTTACCTTGACCATTCTATTTAAAAATAAATGCCCTTCTGGCACTCCTCATTTCTCCTTACCTCCTCCATAGTGCTTACCATCTTCTTACATACTATACGTGGTTCTTGTTTCTTGGGTTTCTTATTGTCTGTCCCCTCCCTCTAGTGTATGAGGTCTTTGAGGGCACAGATTTTTATCCATTTTGTGCACTGCCATACTCCCATAGCACCCAGCCAGGGGCCGGTGCAGAGGAGGCGCTGAATGCAGCAAGTCCAGAGCCTGGATGCACAGAGAGAAATCAATCAGACAAGGTGCCTGTCTCCCAGGACCTTGGACCTGCAAAAGGGCAGGCAGGCAGTAGAACATGCAGATGAGCTCAGTCAAGATGCAGGGAAGGCTTCATGGGGGAGGTGATGATTGAGCCATGTCCTAAAGCAGTTGGGGTTTCCAGGAAGAGACAGGGATAAAGGGCATTTCAGGCAAAGGCACAGCCTGTGCAAAGGCTTGGCAGCTCGAGGAAGCATTTTCTGAGAATGGCACGCTGTTGGTGTCGCTGGAGCCTGTGAGGGGTCATGGGGGAGAGGAGCTGGAGAGAAGGCAGGTGCCCAGGGCTAGCTGATTCTGCCTTGGCCACTACCCTCAGCACAAACAGATGGGGCATATGCCACCCTGTGCCTTCCCAGAGAGGGAGAAATGGTCTAATTGCCAGAAAGATAATACTAGTGAAATACCTACCATACTCATGGAGTCTATGATGCACAATCATTTTGCATTTCACTTAGAAACTATGCCATGGCCTTTCTACTTTAAGACCCATGTGAAAAAATGTGCATCTTAAAATTGCTGTTATCTGATAATGTGATAGTATTGAGTGAGCCCCTTCTGTGAGCTGAGCACTGTGCAAGCTACTTCAGGTGTATTATCTCATTGAATCCTGGTACCAAACAATGAATGCCTAAGAGGTAAGTACATTATTTCCCATATTACAGATGTGACAACTGGGGCACAGAGAGATTAAGTGACTTGACACCCTGCTGGTAAGTGGCAGAGCCCAGCTTTAATGACAGCCAGTCTCTTCTGCATTGTCTTCCAACATGAAATTGACTGTGAAATAAGGAAGATGTGTGAGAGTGCAGGAAACCAGCCATGTAAAATGGGAAGCGCTGGTTCTATTTATTCAGTGGAGAGATTCACCACCGCTGCTCGCAGTGATCTGTGCCCTCCACCTGCATCCCCCAACATTCTCACCAGACTCCGCTTGTGCCAATCCACTTGTCTTCTTGACCTGAGATGGGTCCCCCCGGTAAAGCAGACCTACCCTCCTTGTCTCTTGGTTCTTGGAGAGCCAGCCACAAATCTCGAGGCTACAAACTTCTTGTGACAGAGTGGGCATCTCGGGAACTTTCCAGTTTTTCCAAAGGGACTGCCACATCATCTCCTGCTGGGGGACTTCCCTGCCACCTCTTATAGCCTTTACCTCCACCACTCTGGAAATGTCTGAAACCAATGGGTTAACTTGCTTTCTCTATTAAATATTTACATAAACACGCTGGGGAAGGTGTGTGTAAGTTATCAATAATGCAAGGCCAGCCTAGGCTTGGTGAGAGCTAAGAGACCCAAATTGTATCATCAAAATCCATTATTCACATATAATGCATCTATTCTCCTCCATTAGCGCAGGCAGGAAATGCCCCTGAGTGCTGGGCAGGGCTTTGGGAAGCGCAATAAATGGCGGATAGACACATGGCGGGAGGGCGGCAGCTGTAGTTAAACAAGTGTAAATTAGTGCCCAGCCTCGCTCTCCGCCTGCTTCCAAAACGGCGGGTACCGGCCTGACGTGGAGGGGGTTTCTGGAGGCGGGAACTCGCTATCAATCCAGACAAGCTTGCCTGGAAACCTGCGGGTCCCTCCTGCTGGCCACGTGGGAGCCCACACCTCACAGAGCAGGGGCTTCGCCCAGGCAGGGCCAGGCTGATATCCCAGCTGTGGCGCCCAGTGATGGAGACGCTGCTTCCCACTGAGCTTGGGGACCCATCTGTAAAATGGGGACAAGAGACACCACCTCAGGGCTGTGGTGTGAATGAAGTGAAACGAGGAAGGAGAATGGAAGACAGTCTCCCTTGTCCCTACTCCTCCCTGCCCAGGCAGAGCTAGAACTGGGGCTAAAACGTGAGAAGCTTGGGTGCCTAATGGATGCAGCACAAAGGCGAGCTTGGTGAAGACAGAAAGGGCCCCACGCGACCGGCTTTGTAGGCTTGTTGTCACTGGGGGAGGCTCTGACCCCTCTGGACCCCACCCAACTGCGCTATGCTGTGGTCAGTCCCCTAACTCAGAAGGGCACTGGCCACCCCCCAACCCCCACTGCAACCCCCCAACCTCGCCATCCCCACCCTCTTTTCCATCATCACCATATTCCCCTGGGAGCCACGGACACACAGAGCCATGTGTATCGGCTGTTCACATGAGCCCAGAACAAACCAAATCTCTGTCCTAATTTCTGGATTACCCACGAACTGGAAGGCAGGGTTTTCAGGTTTAAAGGGCACTGGCTTGAGAATCAGGAGCTCTCAGTCCTAACATCCTTCACTGCTGACTCTCGGTGGTGTGGGGAGAGCCCCACGTGGCCCCTGAGCCTCAGTTTCCTCAACTGTAGAATTAGGGAATTAATAAAATGAGATGATGAACACAAATCACTTGGTGAATGTAAAGTGCTGAGTACATCTGAGGACCCTTCCTGGCTCTAAATCCCCAATGAACAGAAGCATCATGACATTCTAGAATCAAACATTCTGGTTCAAGTCATTGTTGTGCTTTGTCTCCACATCTAAACAAGGAATATTTTCTGACACAGAAGCTGTGCTGTGGCTGACAGATCATGGACCCTGGAGTCAGAAGCACGGGGGTCTGAGTGTGTTCCACCATCACCATTTACAGGCTCTTACATTTAGCCTAAATGCTGACCTTAGCCTCCTCCCTCCGCATAAACACAGAGTGATTGCTATTCTGTGGAGGCCACAAAATAAAATGTTAATTTGGAAAGGCAGGGGGTAGGTGACCAGGTTTTCTATTTTCCAAGGAACAATGTGGGTGGGCAGGTTCGTCCAGGCCAAATCAGTTCTTTGCTCAAATATCACCTCCGTAGCCAGGTGTTCCCTTCCCTGGCACTCTCTATTCCCCCCACCTGCTTTAACCTTTGTTTCACTAAGCACTGAAATGTTATTATATACCTACTGGTTTATTTGCTTATTGTGCATCTCTTGGCCAGAATGCCAGCTCCATAAGGGCAGGGATTTTGTCGTGTTTGCTGCTGCTCCCCTCATGCCACCTCCTAGTAGAAACACAACGCATATTTATTGAATGAAGGAATTATTTTAGATCCAAATCCAGCACACGTAGGTTGAGTGCCTACTCTATGTCAGATGCTGCTAGGCAGGTGCTTTTATATATGTTGCCTGTTAAATCAGCTCAACAATGAACTCTATTTACATATATTAAGATCAATGGGCACTAACATAAAATTGGAATGGAGCAAACACCACAGGAACACTGAGTCCCTGGCCCAAATGAGGCCTAATGGTATCTAATGGGCTCAATAGTTTGATGATTTGATGTCCCTATGTCTTCAGACAGACTTTCCTTTTTATCCTTCCTTCGGTTTTGCACATTGGTTCTCAAAGTTGAGTGTATTCAGGTAACTGAGCTGTTTAAAAAGAAAACTATATATTCGATTTAAGGGATTTTTAACAGGACCCATTTGAACTTTATGCAACTTTTGCCTTATGTATTGATTTTAGAACCTAAAGCCCATGTAAGATGTAAGCTCACTGTACTAGCTGTGTGGCTTTGGGTTAGTTACTAACCCTATCTGAGTCTCAGTTTCCTTGTCTATATGTCACCATATGTCATAGCACATACACTGTCTGCATGAAGATATTAACTGCTAGCTTACAGGTAGCCTTATTAAGATGACCTATATATGAGAGTCAGTAGGTGAGTTTGAATCTTACTTTTACCACTTACTACCCATGAAACCTTGGGCAAGTTATTTAACCCTTCCGTGCCTTACTATCCTCATCTGTTAAAGGGGAATATTAATCAGGTCAACCCCATAGGAATATTGTGAAGATTAAATTAGCTAATATATATGAAGTGTTTAAAACTGCCCAGTACGCAGTTAGCCAATAATCAATATTAGCTTTTAGAATTACTGTCACATCTTACAGCATATCTGCCACTCAGGACCTGTAATTTTCCTTGCAGTTACTTAAGTGCCTGTCATCTTCACTTGACTAAAAGTTCCTTGAGGCCAGATGCCACATCTCCATTCCCAATACTGGAAATTCTGTTTTTTCTCTCTTTTTTTTCTGGATCACTCTAATCAGGGAAGTTATCAGTTTTATGAACCTCTTCAAATAACAAATTAAAAATTTTTTTAATTTTCTCCATTGTTAGTCTGATTTCAATGTTTAAAAATGTCTGCTATTATATTTATTTCATTCCTTCTCCTTTCTTTAGGTTTGATTTTTTTACTTCTTTTTCTAGTTTCTTAAGGTTGATTTGAAATCTTTTTTCTTTTCTAATGGTGGCATATAAAGATACACATTTCCCTCTAAATTCTGCATCCCACAAATTTCCAAATTTTTGTTTATATTGTGGGTCAATTAAAAATATGTCCCAATTTCTTGTGTGATTTATTCCTTGGCTCATAGAATATGTAGAAGTCTGTTGCCTAATTCCAAACATGTATATTTTACTTACTGTATTTGTGTGTGTTTGTGTATGTTTCTATGTGTATGTGTGTATTTCTAATTTAATTCCATTTTGGTCAGGGAACATAATCTGTAAGATTTCTATTGTTTAAAATTTATCAGTCTTTGTTTTATGGCCCAGAATATTGTCTATCTGGGCATTTCAGTGATCTATTACTGTGTAACAAACTACTCCCAAACTTAGTAACTTAAGCAACAGCACTTTTATTGGCTCATAATTCTGCACTCTAGGCTAGGCTGATTCTTCTGCCTGTCTTTCGGTGGTCACCTGTGTAGCTGCATTTCGTTGGCAGATTGGCATTTCATTGGCAGGGCTGGGCTTAGACAGGATGTGGGATGGCCGGGCCTCTCTCTGTGTGTTATCTCAGGGCTTCGTATTCTTTTCGTGGCTCCTTCACATGGTCTTTCCAATAATAGCCAGACTTCTTTCATGGCAGCTCAGGACTCCTGAGAGTGCAAATGCAAAAGTTTTCAGGCCTTCTTAAGACTGAAATCCAGAACTAGCACAGCATTACTTCCACGCATTCTATTAGTTAAACAAACACAGGACCAGCCAGGGTCAAGGGGAAGGGATTGGAGACAAGCACTGAGAGCCTGGTTCATTGGGGGACACACTTGATGAACGTTCCTAAGATCCTGAAGAGCATGTATATTCTGTAGGTAATTGGGTGCAGTCTTCTATAAATATTGACAAAATTAAATTGGTGGATAATATTCTAAATTTCATCTATATTCTTACTATTTTCTTTTTTGGGAGGGGTGTCTAACTGTTCTATTAATTCCTTAGAAAATATTGTTAAAATCTCCAACTACAATTCTGGGTTTGTTTAATTTTCCTTTTAGTTCTGTTATTTGCTTCCTGTTAACAGGTACATACACATTTAAGACATTCGGGATCATATGTCTTCCTGAAGAACTGACCCTTTCATCACTATGAAATATCCCTCTTTATCCCAAATAATATTCCTTGCTTCGAAGTCTACTTGCCTGATATTAGTAACTCCAGTTTTTTTTAATTAATAGACTTTATTTTTTAGAGCTGTTTTAGGTTTACAGAAAATTGAGCAGATAATACAACAAGTTCTCCTATACCCTCTCTCCCCTACTTTCAGTTTCCCCTATAATGAACATCTTGTATTAGAGTGGTACATTTGTTACAGTTGATGAGCCAATATTGATACATTATTATTAACTAAAGCCATAGTTTACATTAGGGATCACCCTTTGTGTTGTACAGTTCTATGGGTTTGACAAACGCATGTTATGTATCCACTATTACAGTATCATACAGAATAGTTTCACTGTTTTAAAAATCCCCTGTGCTTCACCTTTTCATTCCTCCCTTCTGCAAACCCTTCACAACCACGGATCTTTTTATTGTTTCATTAGTTTTGCTTTTCAAGGATGTCATATAGTTGGATCACACATACAGTATGCAGCCTTATCAGACTGGCTTCTTTCACTAAGCAATATGTATTTAAGGTTTAATCTGTGTATTTCTTTTTTTTTTTATTTTTGTTCAATTTTTAGAACATTTTTATTACTCCAGAAAAGAAATAAAGACAAAAAAAAAGGAAACTCAAATCCTCCCATATCCCTAACCACCCCTCCTCCATTGTTGACTCATAGTATTGGTATAGTACATTTGTTATTGTTTATAAAAGAACTTTGAAATACTACTAACTGTAGTATATAGTTTGCAATAGGTATATATTTTTTCCTATATGCCCCTTAATTTCTAGTTGTAGTGTCATACATCTGTTCTGGTTCATGGAAGAGATTTCTAATATTTGTACAGTTAATCTCGGACATTGCCCACCACAAGGTCCACTGTTTTATACATTCCCATCTTTTGACCTTCAACTCTTCTTCTGGTGACATACATGACTCCGAGCTTCCTCTTCCCACCACATTCACACACCATTCAATACTGTCACCTCTATTCATTTCCAAACATTTAAGTTCATCCTAGTTGAACATTCTGCTCATACTAAGCAACTGCTCCCCATTCTTTAGCCTTGTTCTATATCTTGGTAACTTATATTTCATGTCTATGAGCTCACATATTATAATTAGTTCCTATCAGTGAGACCCTACAATATTTGTCCTTATGTGTCTGGCTTATTTCACTCGGTATATTGCCCTCAAGCTTTCATCATCAACCCATTTTTTTTTAAGATGGTTTTGTTCACACCACATACTTTCCATCCTAAGTAAACAATCAGTGGTTCCCTGTATAGCACATATTTATGTGTTCACCACCCTCACCACTATCTATATAAGGACATCTACATTTCTTCTGCAAAGCAAGAGGAAAAGTCAAAGAAGGTAGAGAGGCAAAAGAAAAAGATAATAAGAAAAAACAGACAAACAAAAACAATATGACAGCTAGGAAGCAGCAAAAGGAAAGGTAACCTTAGGTCAAAGTAGGATAAAGAGTCAGACAACACCACCAATGCCAAGAGTCTCACATTCCTCCCTTATGTCCCCCTCTTACCTGCATTTACCTTGGTGTATTGCATTTGTTACATTAAAGGAAGCATAAAACAGTGATTCTGTTAATTACAGTCTCTAGTTTACATTGATTGTATTTTTCCCCCAATACCTCCCTATTTTTAACACCGTGCAAAGTTGACATTCATTTGTTCTTCCTCATGAAAAAACATATTTGTGTATTTTATCATAATTGTTGAACAGTCTAGGTTTCACTGAGTTATACAGACCCAATCTTTATCTTTCCTCTTTTCTTCTGGTGTCCCACATCCTCCTAACCTTCCTCTTTCAACCATATTCATAGTTATCTTTGTTCAGTGTATCTACATTGCTGTGCTACCATCATCCAAAATTGTGCACCAAACCTCTGACTCCTGTCTTTTCCTATCAGTCTATAGTGCTTCCTTTAGTATTTCCTGTAGAGCAGGTATCTTGTTCACAAACTCTCTCATTGTCTGTTTGTCAGAGAATATTTTAAGCTCTCCCTCATATTTAAAGGACAGTTTTGCTGGATATAGGATTCTGGTTGATGGTTTTTCTCTTTCAGTATCTTAAATATATCACACCACTTCCTTCTTGCCTCCA
>PVKY010007602.1:0-14766 GCA_004027775.1 Bradypus variegatus
CTGATCAGACTCACTCACTCGTTTCAGAATGCAGACTTCTGGTTTCGTCAAATGGACGTTCCCTGTGGCTTTAGCAGACCTTGTCCGGCTGGTGCTACTTTGGAGGTGACGTTCTGGGTCACTTTCTGGTTTTTATTCATTGTTTTTCACGGAGGTGTCTCTTTGCTCTGTCTCACCTAGCCGCCATCATAGGTTCTCTGTCAAGTACATTTTGAAGATCAACAAAGTTACCATTTTGAGCAAGCATAGGACTTTCTCCTTACCTAATGTTTCCTAACCTGGTCTTGTGTCACCATGAACTAAGAGATTTAAAGCTGTTGCATACATGTAGTGACATGGACAAATCTCAAAACATAATTCTGAATGAAAATCTGAAGTTACAGAATGTCCAATATGATGCCATTTATACTTCCTTTAAAAAAAATGCTGAACATTTCTACCATAGTTTATAGAACCTAAGACAATATCACTCCTAAGATGCACCATGATTTTCTGTACACCAAGAAAGGGGACACCTGCCCATTAAACTGATGTAATGCTTTTTTATATATTTCAAGATAAATTCCAGTTTTGGAGATGTTATGATTCAAAAAAATGTGCATCTTAGAATCAAGGAAGTAGGTACATATATTTTATTGAAACATTTATGTAATAAAAATATAAAAACCGAAATGATAAGTAGCCAATTCAGGATGTGGTAATCTCTGGGGAGGGAAGAAGAGGAAAGAAGGAGAAGGCACATATGGGACTTCAACTCTATAATTTATTTTTAAGTGTCTAAAGCAAATATGGCAAAAGTTAAGATTTGACAAAGCCAAGCTGGGTGGTGAGTACCTATAATTTTCTGTATAATGTTTCATAAAATGGAAAGTATTTATTTAAAAGGTACATAAAAAAAGCGGGTTGCAAAAGTCCGTATAAAGTGGATCCTATTTTATTTTCTAATAGTGTTTGTATGTTCATCCTGACTTTTTCCTATGTCCATCCAACTATAGCAGTAGCTTTTTATGGGAGGGGGGATTCAGGGAGATCACTTTCCAAGTCTCCATTTTTGTGTTTGAATTTTTAAATGTAGCATGTATTTTTTTAATAATAATAAGAACAAAAAATTTTAAGATGAAGAGGTCACAGAATGAATAGGATTTGCTCGCGTTATTTCTTACTGTTAATAAGCTATAAGAAAATGTTTCCATTATTTGTTTCTTTGAAGTCACTTTCTGGTTGCTCCCTTATTCTTTCTTTCTTTGTCAAATGGTGTCAGGTCATATGGATTATCTTGAGAAAAATAATTGTACAACTTGAACAGAAGTAAGTGCAATCGTGCCTAGAAATCTGATAAAGAGATGCTTTTAAAATAGGGTTATGAACAGAGGTTTTTACCCCTTTACCGAAACATAAAGCGACGTCGTCACTTTTTCCCTCTTATCACCAGGTGAAAGAAAGGGCTGTAGTGAGGTGTTTGCAATGAGGAATCAAGGCTTTGGAAGGGGTATCTGCTGTATCATACTCTCTTTAAGAAGCCCTTACCTCCTACATTCATGAGAAAGGGGTATTTTTCATATCCCATAATGTCTCTTTTAGTAATACTTAGGTGTTTAATAGTCCTTACTATTAGGTTAAAAAAATAAAAATTTGACAAGATGTATCAAAACATGTCAAATATAAAGTCACACCACTTTGACTCAGAATCTCACTAACTAGGATCTTGCCTAATGACTCATAAGAAAGAAAAATCTATATATGTGAAGATGTTCACTATACCATTGTTGCAAATGATAACACTTTGGAATCAATTTAAATGTCCCCAAATATAGAAATGACGATCCTATGTTATGAATTTTGTTACAAATATAAATAATAATGGTTCTATGTAGCAACATAGAAAATGCTTGATGATGAGACAAGAGCAGGATATACCAAATGACTGTATGGCTGTAAAAATGTAGATTCATATAAACAAAGATGGAGGGATTATGGAAAATTGAAAAAAACAGAAAAATGATAGAATTTTGAGTAGATTTCTTTCCCCACCATTTGTAAAAATTTTTGTGCATATTTTTTAGGGAGCCAGGTCTTTTTCTTTTTTCAATTCAGTTTTATTGAGATATATTCACATACCATATAGTCATCCATGGTGTACAGTCAGCTGTTCACAGTACTATCATATAGTTGTGTATTCATCATCCCACACACCAGAAAGAAAAAAATAGGAATAAAACTGAAAGTAAAAAAGAACACCCAATTCATCCCTTCATCCCACCCTATTTTTCATTTAGTTTTTGTCCCCATTTTTCTACTCATCCATCCAAACACTGGACAAAGGGTGTGTGATCCACAAGGTTTTCACAATCACACTATCACCCATGTAAGCTACATAGTTATACAATCATTGCAGTTTGATAGTTTCAGGTATTTACTTCTAGCTAATCCAATACATTAAAACCTAAAAAGGGATATCTATATAGTGCATAAGAATGCCCATCAGAGTGACCTCTCAACTCCATTTGAAATCTCTCAGCCACTGAAACTTTATTTTGTTTCATTTCGCTCACTTCCCCCTTTTGGCCAAGAAAATGTTCTCAGTTCCAGGATGCCCGGTCCAGGCTCATCCCTGGGAGTAATATCCTGCGTTGCTACGGAGATTCACACTCATGGGAGTCAGCTCCCACATAGTGGGGAGGGCAATGGGTTCACCTGCCAAATTAGGGAGCCAGGTCTTTTTAAGAGGATTTTAATTTATCTTCAAAAACTGGTAGGATAGGGAGATGGTAGGATGGGGGAATACTAGAAAACTAAAAGTAGTGTCCCTTTTATTTAAAGTTAGGATTGTTTTAGCAATGCACGTATTGATTATTTAATTTCGTCCTTTAGAAGAAAGTTGGCCTAGCACAATTGTATAGAAATCGGTATATTGAAAAGGATTGGTAAAAGAAGTGGGAGAATCAAAGCCAATGTGACTGGCTTATTCTTTTGCACTACCAAATAAACCAAATTTTTGTACCGTGTCTACTATAGTCCATATCTGGTTCTTTTCTTTGGAGCTATTTGTTTGCAATAATGCCTTTAACATCCTCAATAGAGCTAAAGTCTGACCCTGAGATGGTAGAATCTTTACCAGGTTTAAGTTTTATATTGAAATCAAAACCTTTGAGGACATGATGATTTCTTTTCTCTTTACTTTTCATTTTAAATTTTTGCTTCAACACTGGGTTACGACAACCGAAAAAGAGAAAAATGCTAAGTTCCATAGTTAACTCACAGGAGAAGCTTGTGAATCTTGCTACCATACGTAGAACTGGAGCTGGTGATGAATGAGGAGAGAACAGAGACAGACAGACTCAGTAATTTCAGGTCTTTAAAGGCCTTGCTGACCAATTAATCCAACTCTTCTACTTTACAGGTAAGGAAACAAGCTGCAGGGAGTCAGTAATAAACCTCTATCTTATGACTCCAAATCTAGTGCTTTTTCTGTTGTACTGCAAAGAAGAGGGAAAGAAGGAGCAATGCCAAATTATTGACATTTGGGGGTCTAAATTTGGTTAACGAGACGATTTATGTCACTTGAACCACATTTGCACTAAAGTGTTCCAATATGTCTTCACATGCGTCTTTTCCTGCGACTTTCAGCAAAGCAGGTTTGGAGGAAAGAAGAGAATTAGAAAGAACTACAGTTGGTTCCCTAGTGAATAACAGAGTAAAACCTGCTTCTCCATTCCTATTACACATTCACCATTGCTCTCATCTACTTACTTTACTGCTATTGCTTCAGCTTCTCTCCACACCTGGCATTATTTGTCTGAACTTAATACAATCTTCTTAAGACAAAACAAAGAAAAATCTCATAAGGACAACTCAGAACGTGGCTGTGTTCAAAAGCGTTGTTCTCTCACACTCCTCTCTCCTGCCACACTGCCCCAATATCACTCTGAATCCATTTAAGTGCCTCCAGTTGGTCAGAGTACCTTGGGGATTCTCTTAACATAAATTTAAAAATTATATTTACAATTTAAATGACCAGTTTATGAAATCAGATAGAAAAGTCAATTTTTATCAGTCAATGCTATGTAATTTGCCCTTCCAAACACAAGAAGCCTTCGTTGCTCTGCATCATGACTGAAAGGACTGTGGGTCCCAAAGTGCCCCCTTGCTGGGTCCCTGCTGAGCTTCACCCTGGCAAACTCGGGCCATTAAGCCAACCTTGGGCTCCTGTCCAAGTGGATGAGCCAGTCAGTACAACAGACTGAACGCCGTAAAGTCTCAAGAGGATATACAGTTGGGCTCCATAGGCCTCCAATGACTGTAAACGAGTGTGATTATCATCACACCTGCTCCAATGTAACAAAAACCCCTGCTGTGGCACCAGGGTGTCCACAGAGGTATCAAGTCTGCTCTCAGGACAGAATGAAGCCATCAGCAGGAACCCTGAGACACAGCAGGTGTCCGAGTTCACAGTGCTTGTAACCCTCTGAGTACCTGGCATGATTTGGATGTATTCAAAGGAAATATCCATGTTTATTCTTTCTGCAACTCGAAGGGAAAAAGCCATCTGCTATGTACTTTATGCAAAAGCTGCAGTGACTGGCAGGAAGAATTCAGGGCTGGGGCAGGGTGCAGTGTAAGGCAGGGTGAGTCGGGGGCTGAAGATGAGGGGCAGGCTGGCTGCCCACACCCTCCAGACCAGTGGCCTTCCAGGCTTCTGCAGCTGATTCAGCTGAACTCACAGTCACTTTGGGAACATCTTCAGTTAACACCTAACTAACTTCAGGCCAGTCATTCACATTAAAATGAAAACTCAAAAGAAACATATGCCATCACTACAGTGCTTTGAATTTGGTTTTGGAGTTTGAATTGTGACAACATTCCCTATTCTGAATTCAATTTTGCTTAACCTGAGAGGCAGATTTCCTTGCTTTCTAGATTAGCCCTATGGCATTGGCGGGTTTTCTCTGCAATTTTGACACAACCAGTCTTGAAAGTGACTCGATCCAGCATCCCTGGAGAGGGACACCTATCATGATGAACTAGATGGCCAGGAACATCTCCATGCGCCTGTTCCTGGTGGCATGGTGGCCTCAGGTCTTATGTGTGGCCCTTCGTGAGTCCAGTGAAACCCCACTCATGGAGTCTAAAAGGGCCCTCCACTACATTTTGCCTTATGAAAAATAGGAAAGTATTTAGAAACCCCAAAATACATATCAGGAGAGTTACACAAGCCTGTAGAGATGTCTTTCAGATGCCAAGGATACAGGACACTGCCTAGAGCCAGTAACTCAAAACTAGTGGAAGGAAACAGAAACAGCCCGCTGCTCCCAAACTCAGTGACCCAGTGGCCTCTACGGTCCCTAAGTGGGCAAGAAAAGGGTGAACCTTTTAAATTCTTGTTTTTTAAGCATTTTATATTGTAGCTTGGGGTTTTTCAATGTCATGAAAGAGGTTTAGAGAGTTCCAAGAGTTTTGGTTAATAGGAAATACAAATAGAAATGTAATTCAGTTCTCCACAGACCAAACCTAGAAAGGTGTTACAATTTACTGAATTTGCACCACTTTTATAGCAGTGAAGACACCTGTGGCTTAAATTTCTTAAAACTCAATTTTTCCATTCTGGAAACTTTTTCCATGCTCTTCCTCAGACAAGTTAACCAACAGAAGAACTCTTTCCCCCTCCTTACTTCAAATGTTTGCCATTTTCCTTTTGTTCTTGTCTTCCTTGATTTTCTCACCAAATTGAGATTTTGGGAGGAAATATGCAGCAGCACATGAGGAAATATACTCCTTTTAAAAACAATCCAAATGTTTTAAAAAATCAACAATTATAAGATGCAGTGATATCTCTTTTCTTCCCCGGAACGGACTTAGCAGTATCTCTAGGCTAGACTTTTCTGGGACTGAAATGATATGCAAGGACAGCGTGGCCCAGTTTAAGCGCAGCAGAAGTGCTGGGCCGATCTCGGGACGGCCTGCTCGAGTCAGCACGCGTCCTTGAGGTTATCGCTGCCCAAGAACTTGGTGGCTTCAAGCTCCACGCTGGACAGATGCCACCTGCTCAGCGCCTTACGGCAGTCGTAATCCAGGGTGGTGGCGGGTACTTGGAGTAGGCGAGGAAGCGTGTGGGTTTGTGGTGGGGCTCACAGCGCACTTCGGCCTTGTAGTTGCGCCACATGCAGTTGGGGTTGCGGGTGACCTTCTGGCTGCAGGAGACCACTGCCAGGTCCAGGGACAGGTTGATGTCGTCGATGAAGTGTTGCTCTGAGTTGTACTTGACTGAGGAAGTGTACCTTACTTCCATCGCTAGTAAGGGGTCAAACTCAACTCCTTCACCAAAGGGCAGGGGCATAGTCGTGGCGAGCAGCCGGAGGCAGGGCTGGGGAGAGATGCCGGATTCGGAGCGGCCCGGGTCGCCGCTGCGTCGGGCTCCAGCGCTCTGAGTGCTGGCGCTCGCTCCTCGCCGCTGCCACTCCTGGCCGAATCTGGGCTGCCCACGATGCCGTCGCCCTTCTTTTCGTGTCCACAATTTCGGGCACAACCTGCAGGCTCTGCCGGTTCACTACGGATATGCTCAAGGCAGCGCCGGGGTACTTGGTTGCCGGTGGGGAGCAAGGGGCGCAAAGGGCGCAGACGCAGGCGGTACCTGTGCGGCAGCCCTCCCACCTGCAGAGTCTAAAGAGCCCGTTTGTTCTCTTTAACCCTCTGTAGCAGGAATCGGCAAATATTTTCCTAAAGGCCCATGTAGTAAATATTTTAGTGCAAGCCGTACGGTCTCTGTTGCTCTGCTGCTGTAAAATAGACAATTAATGAATGGGTATGTTTGCGTTTCAGGAAAACTATCGAACACTTACATTTGAATTTTATATAATTTTCATGTGTTATAGTCTTTTGATTCCCACTCCCAACCACTTAAAAATGTAAAAACGATTTTTAGCTCACAGGCTGTACAAAAAGTGGCAGTAGGCCAGATTAGGCCAGGCAGCCATAGTTTGCTGATCCCCTGCTCTATAACTGCTCTCTCCACTAAAATATAATGCAAGCCATGTGTGAATCAAGATCTTCTGGTAGCCATATTTGAAAAGTTAACAGAAACAGGTGAAATTAATTTTATTTTTATTTTTAACTCATTTTTATTGAGATATGTTCACATACCATGCAGTCTTACAAAGTGTACATTCAGTTGTTCACAGTACCATTATATAGCTATGTGTTCATCACCAAAATTAATTTTTGAACATTTTCATTACCACACACACAAAAATAATAAGAATAAAAATTGACGTGAAAAAGAACAATTAAAGTAAAAAAGAATACTGGGTGCCTTTTTTTCCCCCCATTTTTCTACTCATCTATCCATACTAGACAAAGGGGAGTGTGGTCCATATGGCTTTGCCAATCACATTGTCACCCCTCATAAGCTACATTTTTATACAATCATCTTCAAGATTCGTGGGTTCTGGGTTGTAGTTTGATAGTTTCAGGTATTTACTGCTAGCTATTCCAATTCATTAGAACTTAAAAAGGGTTATCTATATTGTGCATAAGAGTGCCCACCAGAGTGACCTCTTGGTTCCTTTTGGAATCTCTCAGCCACTGAAACTTACTTCATTTCTTTCACATCCTCCTTTTGGTCAAGAAGATGTTCTCCATCCCACGATGCTGGGTCTAGATTCCTCCCTGGGAGTCATATTCCACGTTGCCAGGGGGATTCACTCCATTGGGTGTCAGATCCCACACAGTGGGGAGGAAATTAATTTTAATACAGTATTTTATTTAACCCATTATATCTCAATCTTAGCATTTCAACATATAATTACCAAAAAAAATTCCTAAGGAGATATTTTGAAATCATTAAAAGTCTTTGAAATTTATAGCACGTCTCAATTCAGATTGCTTGATACTTGCATTTAGATTTCATAAATTTATAGTTGAAAAACCTAGACTCACATACACAAATTGTTCCAGACATACTTAAGGTTGTCCACTAACTGACTTGCTTAAATTTATTTTCCAGGTGCTCAGTAATCACCTGTGGCTAATGACTGATCTGTTGTGTAGCACAGCTCTATAACATTCTATTATATGGATGTCCCATAATTTATTTAATCAGTCCCCACTGATGGACACATAGGGTGGTTTCCAACCCTTTGCTTTACAGACATTGTTGTAATATTCTAATATGTTGATCAATTTGTAGGTATATTCTTAAAAGTGAAAGTTCTGGGTCAAAGGGTATGAATATTTTGTTCACACTAGTAAAAACTTTTAGATTTACAAATAAAATTGCAAAATGAGTATAAAGAATATCCATTTGCCACGTCTTGTTAATATTTTACCATTTATAATTTGTACTTTCACGTATATACACACATGTTCATAGATATGCACACACACACATATATTTTCTACATGAAAAAATATATTTAAGATACATGAAAAAATTTTCTGAATCATTTAAGAATAAGTTATGTACATTATGGTCCCTTTCTCTTAAAACTCAGTTAAATATTACCTGAAAATAAGGATTTTTTTTATATAACCACAGTAAGTTATCAACTTCAGTAAATTGAATATGGATTCAATACATTTATTTAATATACCCTCTATTTTCCAGTTTCATCATTTGAATGCTTTATGTTAGCTATATTTCTAATTTTGATAAAAATTACCTTACTATCTCCATAGACGTTTTACCACCTTACATTCCCGAGAGTAATGCATGAAAATGCATGATTCAACCCCACCAACACAGTGTGTGAATGCTTTTTGACAGTCTGTTAGGGAGAATAGTATTTCATTTCTCTTATTACAGATAAAGGTGAGGATATGCTTACATGTATAAAGAGTCTCTTTTTGTATTTCTTTTTTGTGAACTGTCTGAATCCTTTGTTTTTCTGCTAGGAAATTGATTTGTAAAATTCCTCATTTATTAAGAAACTCAGCTCTTTGCCAGTTATGAGTTGCAGATATTTTTCCTAGTTTGTCATTTGCTTTTTGACCTTGTCTATGGTGGTGGTGTTCATTTGCATGTGGGGCATTTTGAAACCATGATATATTGGTAGGACGATTTGTGAATATTTTGTATTTTATTTAGATTTCATAGTCAAATCCACAAATGCGCTTAGGGTATTAGTAAAGCAATGTAAGCACAAAAGAGGTAGGTTTTCACCTCTTGGTACAACAGGGGAGTAAACCAAATAAAACAAGACATTTATTTTGGACTTCAATATTTGCTACCAACCCCACTGTTCCATGGCTCTTTATCTCTGGCTCACACAAAAAAAGAACAGTCATGGTGACTGGAAGTTTGGAACCTAAGTGACAATGGACAAGAGCCCTGTAACATAACTAGTTTGGTAGCTATGGTACTGGTAGGATTTCTTGTCTTCATTTTTATGACTTTGAATGTCTTCCTTCAAGTATATTATGTATTCAAACTCATGATTTCTATGGTAAAGGAATTTCTTTTGAACATGATTAGGTACAGTTTTTAACTATGAAGTTGGTTTAAACCATTATAGAAATTAATTTAAAATGTATAATAGAAATATAAAAAATGTGATTGTGACCATAATGCTTGCATCCATTTCTATAAAAACTGATTTGCATGTCTTCACATTGCAGAATCACACAGTTCGTACAAAAATGGGCCCCCAAATCACAGGGACTTGTTATAGTTAATAAATGGCAGTTTTACCTTCTTGTTACTTACTGTTTTAGAGACTTAATTTAGTTTATGGAGTAGTTTAGGTTTAGATAACTCTGAAAGCCTTTACAGTTTTAAAATATGCCTCTCTATAGTAAGAAGAGTTTCTACATGTTATTAGTTTCATACCTCAAGTGGAAGTAAAATAAAATGCCAGTTGAAATCTATTATTGTGTCCCAGTCTAGAATTACTTTTAAAACAAATAAACATAGAGAATTTGGGTTTGTATTTTATAGTATTAGATTTATCAGACATAAAATCATTCTTTCAAATTGCTATAAACATTTCTAAACACTGACAGATTCTGTAAGTTATCTTGTCATGAACTGGTAAGAAATAATTCATAGACCAGCTCCCCTCATGGGCCATTTTTTGAGTAGCATTGGTCTGTTTGACCTGTGCTTCATGTAAGAAGCAGTTAATTGTATTATATATTCTAAAATCACCTGACAATAAACATTCCAAATATACTTTGTATAAATAGATAGATAAATAAAACAGAAATATTTGACAATAACACTTTATATTTTTTTTCCATTAGGGAAATAAATTTCCCACTTGCCTCATATTCACCCATGGACATTTAAAAAAGTATCTCCCACAAAATAAACTCTACTTTGGAGTAGTTCCCTTTATACCAGAAGTGCTGAGGAATAAAAATAACTCTGACACCCTAAGATATCTTCAAATCAGTTCTTAAAAAAAAAATCACATTAATGCCTTTGCAGTTATTAAGTCAACCCTAATAGTTTTTCAAATAATAATAATCAGCACTTTGGAATGATGCTCATCTCCTTTTTAAAGGGCTACCAAATAATCCACACATTGGCATATGGTGTCAGCATCTTGAAATTCTTGGTAATTTTGTCTTTTATCTTTTGTTTTGTAAGTGTAGTCTGATACGACAGTGGAGCCTGTGCTAGGGCTTGGAGCCTTGGCTGCTGCACGTTCTCACCTTCCCACCTCCCCAGGATAGTTCTCAGTAGCCAGTTCCCTGTCCTCTGGCACTCCAGACCTTTCCCTTTTCCTTGCTTCTGTCCCTTGTCCACTGCTGCTTTCCAGTTGGGGTGGCAACTAGGTCACTTCAGGTGTTGGGGAGATGCTGTGTTCTGCTGTTGCTCTCTTTCTCCAGCTGGTGCATGAGTCCTGCTGTGTCATGGGGAGTGATGGTGCCCATCCCCATCCCAGGCTGGCAGAACCCTGGCCCATCTGGTAGGCAACTGACTAGTGGCTGTGTCTCCACAGGGCAGCCTCTAGCTCATCTCTTCTCTAGTACCTAGCGTGTCCTGACACAGAGGTTTGAAGACCCCTGGATATTACTCATTCAGCATGGATTGGGGCTGTGGCCCATGGACGGTGGGCCTGTGGGCAGGGGAGATGGCTGCCTCAACTTCCCCACAGCCTTGGTCTGGTGGATGGCTGGAGGGGGAAAGCTGACAGCAATCAGGCCTGACAATACACTTGGTGGAGGTGGGGGGTGGGTGCCCAGGCACATGTGAGAGTCTGCACCTGTCCCAGGGGTATTCCTCTGCTCAAAGGAGTACTCTTTGTGCTGTTTCCATACCTGGGAACACTCTGTCTCCTTCTTTCCCACCTTCCTGAGTCTGGCTTGAATTTGTTTTCTCTGCCTGGCTTGAGGCATCCTCTGAGGACCAGCTCTGAAATACAAATTGTATTAATTTCAGTGGTTCTGCATACAGTTAAATGCTCTTATGTTTGCATTTAAAACTGGAATTGCACAGCATAAAGATGAATGGTAAAATTCATGCTAATAATTTAACATTTTACTTTTCTTTACCATGACCCTGAACAGTGTTAGTGGCTTCGGAACTGATCCATTTCATATGGAAGGATAATCTCTCTTCATAAATTGGATCATATAAATGTGCATAAAATCTGGCATGTGTTAAGGTAGACCCATGTATCTCAGTCGGGAGAGTAATCCCATTGAATCTAGTATATTCCTACTTATATATAACTCTGTATTGCCAGAGGGAGCCCATGGGTTTTTTGACCATGGCTTGCCCTTATTCTTGCTTGTGAGTTCCCCAGTCTTGATAGAGATGACCATTCATTCATTCATTCATTTGTTCATTAATTCCCCACACTGACAGCCTACTATGTTTTGCTCTTGTGTGCCCTGAGTATTGATTCTAGTTTGCTTCTTGGCATTCCTTGGAAACCCACTTTAGCTGCATAAACAAAGAGGATATGCTTTGTGATTTTTCTTTTTACTTTTTATTTTGAAAAGCTTCCAAACTTACAAGACAGTTACAAAAGTAATCCAAATCTCAGAGAGAGAACTCCAACATATGCCTATCCCCACAGATACCCAGATCCACCGATTTTAATATTTTGCCCCATTTGCTGTATTCTTCTATCCATTCATTTGTTCATCCACCTGTTGTTCCACCTATCTGTGTGTCTCTCTGTGTATCAATCCATTTTCTGACCACTTAAGTGTAAGTTGTACATATCACTCTCCTTTAACACTTAATACTGCCATGTACCTTTCCTAAGAACAGGGATATTCACTTAGGTATCCACCTTCAGTAAGTTATTAAGTTCAAGAAATTTAACACTGATATAGCGTTTGCAGTCCATATTCCAGTTTTATATGTCACAATAATGTCCCTAGAGCTGTTTTGCCTCGCATGCTGGATTCCAACCAGCATCATGTATTGCATTTAATTGTCATTGTCTCTGTAGTTGCTTTTTCTTTCTTCTTTTCATTTCTTTTCTTTTTTGTTGTGGGAACATATATACAGCATAAACTTTTCCCATCTCAACCAGTCCAAAGCATAATATTCAATGGGTTTAATCACCTTCACAATATTGTGGTATCCTCACCACCTTCCATTACTAAAACGTTTCTCTCTCTAAACAGAAACCCTGCAACCATTTTGCATTAACTCCCCTTTCCCTCTGACCCCCCCATCCGTAGCAACATGTACTCTAATTTCTGTCTTTATGAACTTGTATGTTCTCTGATACTTTCTTTGTACTTACCACAGGGCTTAAATTTAACATCCTAAATCTGTAACAATCTTGTTAGCTTTCCTACCAACTTAACTCCAATAGTAGACACAAATTATGTTCCTGTATTCCTCTGTCCCCTCACCTTTATGTAGTTCTTGTTACAAATTACATGTTTACACATTATTAATCCAAAACCACTGATTTATCAGTATATTTTATGCTTTGCCTTTTAGATCCTGTAGAAATGTGGAGCTACAAACCAAAAATACAATAGTACTGGCATTTATATTTAACTGTGTTGTTATCTTCACTGGAGATCTTTATTTTTTCTGTGGATTTAATCTATTGTTAGTGTCCTTTCCTTTCAACCTGCAGAACTTTCTTTAGCTTCTCTTGTAGGGCCATTCTAGTGGTGAAGAAGTCCCTCAGTTTTTATTTATCTGGGAATGTCTTAATCTCTTCCTCATTTTTGAAAGACAGTTTTTCTGGATGTAGAATTCTTGGTTGGCAATTTTTTTTTTGCTTTCAGCACTTAAATATGCCATCCCACTGCCTTTTTGCCTCCATGGTTTCTGATGAGAAAATCGGTACCTAATCCTATTGAGGCTCCTCAGTACATGAATTGCTTCTTTCTTGTGACGTTCAGAATTCTCTCTTTATCTTTGGCATTTGACAGTTTCATTTTAATATGCTGTGGCATGGGTCTATTTGGGTTTATCCTGTGTGGAGTCCATTGAGCATATTAGATGTGCATATTCATGTCTTGTTAAATTGGGGAAGCTTTCAGCCATTATTTCTGTGAATATTCTCTATGTCCCTTTCTCTGTTTCTTCTACATTGGGGACTCCCACAATGCATATATTGGTGTGCTTGATGGTGTCCCACAGGTTCCTTAGGATCTGCTCAATTCTCTTCATTCTTTCTCCTTTCTGCTCCTCAGACTGGATGATTGCAATGGTTTTATCTTCAAGTTCACTGATTCTTTCTTTTGCCAGCTCCAATCTGCTGTTGAACACTTCTCAGGAATTTTTAATTTAATTTCTGTTACTCTGGTCTTCAGCTCTGTTTCATCCCCTTTCATATTGTTTTTCTGATTTCCTTTAGCTCATTGTTCATGTTTTCCTTCAGGTCTTTAAGCATATTTAGGACTACATTTTTAAAGTCTTTGTTATGTCCCAGGTCTGGTCCTCCTCACTGATGGTTTCTAATGCTGTAATCCTCTCCTTTGCCTGGGCCATTGCTTCCTGTTTCTTTGCATGTTTTGTAAAATTTTGTTGACATCTTTGCATTTTGCTATTTTAATGTGTTATCACCGAAATTTAGACTCTGGGGTGTCTGTCCTTGCTTTCAGCTAGTGTTATGACAGAGTGTTGCCTGAATATGAGGAGCTAACAACAACAAAGAATGAAAAAAAGACAAACCTGTCCCAGTCTTGGCACATTGGCCTGTGTGAATCCTTTCCTTCATGGCTTTTCCATACCGTGAGTTTAGAGAATAGCTCCAGGCCAAAGCAGAGGGGCAGCCCTGATGCTTTCTGGGCATGCATCTTATCTTAGCTTTGGTATGCATGTAGTCCTAGGAATTCCTATGTTTACTGATACAAACCTGTTTCCACTTCCTTAGGAAGCAGTTTCCTTGCAGTCCCAGGCACTGCACTGTAGATTCTACAGCCAGAAATCCCTTACTGCAGGCAGCACATCTTGACTGCTCTCCCACAGCATGCTATAGGAGAGTTCCATAGCTGCCTTCTACATGCAGGGCAAGTTCTGGGATAACAAGTCCTTCAGGTCTCCTCAAGACACACTGGCCAGATATGCATGCTCCTAGTACTTGCAAGAGTGTTCCTTTGTTCCCTCTGGAACTAGGACCAGGGATCCACACTGGGAGCTACAGCCAGCTGTGTGCTGAGCTGGGGAGGGGTGGAGGGAGGGGCCAACCAGGACACCAGGAGATCTTACTGCTTTGAAGTAGCCATTTTCTTGATTCAGTGCTTACCCTGTTACTGCAATCCTTTAACTGTTTTCTTTGGTTTCTCTGGTGCTTTGATAAAGAAGTTTCTGCCAGTTCTTCCTGGTTGTTCAAAGCTTCTGTGGGG
>PVKY010007603.1:0-14757 GCA_004027775.1 Bradypus variegatus
ATCCTCCAGTGAAGGTACTTGATTGCTGATGTGTTACCTTGGACACTTTATGGCCTTAAGACTGTAACTGTGTAACCAAATAAACCTCCTTTATAAAAGCCAGTCCATCTCTGGTGTTTTGCATTCTGGCAGCATTAGCAAACTAGAACAGACCCTTAGAATAAATGGAATTGCTCTGCTTTATTAATTTAATAGAGTATATATGCCTAACACTGTCTCATTTTTATTCCACTTCAGGTCTTTACAATTTTAGGAAAATTTATTAAATGTACCATAGTTTGGACTGTGTGGGAACATTACAAACTACTGTCTTTTTATGTACCCAGTTCACACCATCCCCCCCCCAAAATGCATGAAATTTTTAAAAAATTCATTTGGTGCAGGTAAACATTACATTTTAAATTTAAACACTGGGAATAAAGAAACCGTAAAATTATTAAAATATAAGATGTCAGATTGTTTAATAACATTCATTTTTATCTATACAAGATTAATACAGCTAAATAAATGCCTCCTATTGCTTTTATCTTCTCTTGTGACTGTTTTTATAGTTTAAGTACACTGCATATCATCTCTTATTAGCCAAAAATCTCTACACTACTGCCCTTTTAGTCATTTCTTTTTATTTCTTTTTATTTTCATGCTGACTGACTGGATATTTGATTATATTAATGGATTATTTTAACTTTTAGGTGTAATAATGTATTGTGTTTCTTTTTTTTTAAGCTATCTCTTGGTGATATACTGAACTATTTATAAGTGAAATAAGATTGGGAAAGAGTTTGGGTGATATGTACCTCCAGTTAATTATATTATTCTCTTTCTTTTGTAAATGTTTGGAAATGCATGTAATATGAATTTTTAAAACAGGAAGAAATAAATTTCCATGTTGAAAATGTTTAGATTAAAAGGTTAAAAACATGTTCTAGGAGATGGTTCTTACTCCTCATCTCAATATTTCCCAATTTTTCTCCCAAGAAAAACTTCAGCAATATCTTTTTAAAAAGCGCCTAAAAAACTCTGAGAATTAAAAGGTCATAACACAGGCGACCAGGAGATAGAAAGAGGGTAGAGATCAGGCATTTGATGCTCAAGGACTACAGAATGTTCAGCAGGATTGACTCTATAGATCCAGAAATAGATAGCATAATACTGTGTGATGGTAGCACAATATCGTAAGCACACTGAACAAAGATTTGTGTGAGTAAAGCTGAAAGAGGTGGGCTGGGGACATGAATGACACCTGAGGTAAAGATAGAAGATAAAGATTGGGACTGTATAACTTAGCAAAAACTGGGGTGGTCAATGATTGTGGCTAAATGTACAAATATAAAAATGTTCTTGCATGTAGGAGAACAAATGAATGTCAACAATAAAGAGTGTTGAAAAAAGGATGGTATTGGGGAAAAAAATATAAACAAAGCAAACTGGAGTCTATGGTCAACAGTAACATTGTAATATGCTTCCATTAATGCAACAAAGGCAATATACCAAAGCTAAATGTGTATAAAAGGGGGATATAAGGGAGGGATATGGGATTCTTGATAGTGGTGTTGTTGTCTGACTCTACTATTATATTGTATTGTATATTTTATTTTTCTTTTTATTATCTTTTTATTATTCATTTTAAAAAGTGCCTAAATAAGAGGCTATAAAGCAATTTAGCAAAATATTGGCAATGGTGATTTCTGAATGGTGGGATTATGGGTGATTTTGATTTCATTTTTGTTATAAGTTTTCCATATTCCTAAAGCCAGTCTATATAATTGTTATAATCAGAAAATAATCTGATTTTTCTGATTATATAGAAAGATGTTTTCCCATGTCAAGCACAGAAAATCTGTCTATAACATAAATATCTACACCTTTTTCTATATTTACCCTGAAAAATATTAATGAAGAACATAGACACAAAAGCCCATTGTCCACACAACTACCTGTACTCTGACAACAGGATGGAAAGAGTATGTTTTGACTGTCATTGGGCATGTCGAATGACATGCTAGAGGAGATAATTCTGGAATGATGGAAAGGCTGGTAGGCTCTGGCCTCATTTTGGCAAGGCAGTTTGATTGATTAATACAACTGAGTGCTAATAATGAACCCTCTCAGAGAAGGTGATCCAGAAGGGTCAGGTGTTTCTGGAATTGTGCTATATGATATCTCACACTATTTTCATTTTAAGATTGGCTTGTGCAGGGTTCATGCATAGCTAATGATACATAGATTCATCTTTGTTTTCTTCCGGTTTTCTTTTTTTTTTTATGGGAGGGAGATAGAGGAGAAGTAGAGTTTCTCTTCATCCTTGAATGAGAATAATTTATGTGTTTGAGTCTCTTACCCTCAATATCCCTCTCATCCTCCCCCACCCCTGTGTCATTTCATCTAGGCAGAATGCAGGTACTCATACTCGGTTAAGATGTTATTCAAATCAATTTACAGATTTAATGCAATCCCAATCAAAATTCCAACAGCCTACTTTGCAGAATTAAAAAAGTCAATTATCAAATTTATTTGGAAGGGTAAGGGATCCCAAATAGCCAAAAAAAAAAAAAAACAACCTGAAAAAGAAGGATGAGGTTGGAGGACTCACACTTTCCCACTTTAAAGCATACTGCAAAGCTACTGTGGTTAAAATAGCACAATACTGACATAAAGATACATATACTGACCAATGGAATCGAATTGAGAGTTCAGAAATAGACCCTCACATCTATAGCCAATTGACATTTTACAAGGCTGCCAAGGCCACCAAACTGTGACACAATATTCTCTTCAACCAATGGTGCTGGGACTAGATATCCATATCCAAAAGAATGAAAGAGGACCCTTAGACCTCACACCTTATACAAAAATTAACTCAAAATGGACCAAAGACCTAAATACAAGAGCCAAGACCATAAAACTCCTAGAAGAAAATGTAGAGAAGCATCTTCAAGATCTACTGATAGGTAGTAGTTTCCTAGACCTTATACTCAAAGCACAAGCAAGGAAAGAAAAACCAGATAAATGGAACCTCCTCAAAACTGAAAACTTCTGTGCTTCAAAGGACTTTGCAAAGAAAGTGAATAGGCAGCTTATGCAATGGGAAAAAAATTTGGAAACCACAAATCCAATAAAGGATTAATGTCCAGAATATGTAAAGAAATTCTACAATTCAACAATTAAAGACAAACAACCGAATTCAAAAGAGGAAATTAAATGGCCAAAAAGCACATGAAAAGATACTCAACATCACTAGCTATTAGGGAAATGAAAATCAAAACCACAGTGCGATACCATTTCATACCTACTAGAATGGCCACTATTAAACAAATAGAAAACTGTAAGTGTTGGAGAGAATGTGTGGAAATAGGAACACTCATTCACTGCTGGTGGGAATGTAAAATGGTACAGCAGCTGTGGAGGACAGTTTGGCAGTTCCTCAGGAAGATAAGTGTAGAGCTGCCTTATGACTTGGCAACTCCGCTACTCAGGATATACCTGGAAGATCTGAAAGCAGGGATGCAAGCCCACATTTGCACACCGATGTTCACAGTGGCATAATTCACAATTGCCAAAAGATGGAAGCAACCCAAGTGTCCATCAACCACTGAATGGATAAACAAAATGTGGTATATAGAGGAAATGGAATATTATTCTGCAGTAAGAAGTAATGAAGTCCTGATGCATGCAACAACATGGATGAACCTGGAGGACATTTTCTTGAGTGAAATAAGCCAGACCAAAAGGACAAATATTGTATCATCTCACTAATATGAACTAAGTATAATAAGCAAACTTGTAAATTTAGAATCTAGAACACTGGTTACCAGGGGATAGGACAGGGGTAGAGAATAGGGAGCTGATGCTTAATTTGTGCAAAATTTCTATTTAGGTTGATTGTAAATGTTTGGAAATAGATAGAGGTGATGGTAGTACATACTGTGAATATAATTAATAGCACTGAATTATGTTTGTAAATATGGATGAAAGGGGTAGTTTTAGGTTGTGTATGTTACTAGAAGGAAAGCTAGATGATAAAACATGATTAAAAAATCTATAGTTTTATAGATAAAAACTATATGCATAGTACAAATATAATGTTTTTTCATAAACTATAACAAATGTACATCATTAGTACAAGGTGTTAATTATAGGGCAGTATATGGGGAAATACACTTAACACAAACTACAGATTATAGTTAACAGTAATATTTTAGTATCCTTTAAATATAAATGAATCTATAGACACTGATTAGATTCATTGGTTATCTGGGCTGGGGAAGGATAGAGGGATTGAGAGGTGACTGCTGAGGGGTATTGGATTTTTCTTTCTGGAGTAATGAAAATGTTCTAAAATTGATTGTGGTAATGAATGCACTCTCTGATTATACTAAAAGCCACTGATTGTACACCTTGGATGGACTGCATGGTATGTGTATATATCTCAATAAAACTGCTTTTTAAAAAAACAGCATGGTACTGGTACAAGGATAGATATACAGACCTATGGAATCAAACTGAGAGTTCAGAAATAGATTTTCACATCTATGGCCAATTATTTTGACAAGGCTTCTAAGTCCACTAAATTGGGAAAGAACAGTCTCTTCAACAAATGTTGCTGGGAGAACTGGATATCCATATCCAAAAGAATTAAGGAGGATCCCTATCTCACTCCATGAACAAAAAATTAACTCAAAAGCGATTAAGGACCTAAATATAAGAACCAGAACTATCAAACTCCTATAAGAGAAAGTAGGGAAGCATCTTCAGGATCTTATGTTAGGTAAAGGTTTGTTAGACTTTACATCTAAAGCATAAGAAATAAAAGAAAAATTAGATAAATGGAACCTCATCAAATTTTAAAATTTCGGTGCATCAAAGGACTTTATCATGAAAGTGAAAAGACAACTGGGAGGAAATATTTGGAAATCACATATATCTGAAGAAAGTTTAATATCCAGAATACATAAAGAAATTCTACAACTTAACAGTAAAAAGACAAATAACCTAATTAAGAAATGGGCAAAAGACTTGAATAAACATTTCTCCAAAGAGGATATACTAAAAGCTAAAACGCACATGAAAAGATGTCCAACATCAATAGCTATTAGGGGAATGCAAATCCAAACCACAATGAGAAACCATTTCACATCCATTAGAATGGCCACTATTAAAAAAAAAGAAAGCTACAAATGTTGGAGAGGATGTAGAGAAATATGAATGGTCATTCATTGTTGGTGGGAATGCAAAATGGTGCAGGCACTGTGGAAAGCATTTTGGCAGTTCCTCAGAAAGCTAAGTAAAGAATTACCACATAACACAGCCATCCCTCTCCTAGGTATACACCCAAAAGACCTGAAAGCAGGGATTCAAACAGATATTTACACATCAATGTTTGTAGTGGGATTATTCACAACTGCCAAAAGATGGAAGCAACCCAAGTGCCCATTAACCGATGAATGGATAACCAAAAGTGGTGTATACATCAATGGAATATTATTCAGCATTAAAATGGAATGATGTTCTGATTCATGCCACAACATGGATGAATCTTGAAGACATCATGTTGAGTGAAATAAGCCAATACAAAAGGACAAATATTGTTCGATTTCACTGACATGAAGTAATTAGAATAAGCAAGCTCAGAGAGTCAGAATATTTAATATAGGTTATCAGGGGCTAGGCTGGGGGTAGGAATTGGAAAGTTAATGCTTAAATTGTACAGAATTTCTATTGAGGTTGATTGTAAAGTTTTTGTAATGTATGATGGTGATGGTAGCACAAACATTGTGTAATTAACAATACTGAATTAATTACATACATGAATATTTTATAGGTGAATGTGGTTAAAAGGGAAACTTTAGGTCATATATGCTACTAGAATAAAAATTTAAAGAAAATACATAGGACTGTACAATACAGTGAACGCTAATATAAACGACGGACTATGGTTAATAGTACAATTATAAAAATGTTCTTCATGAATTATAACAAATGTACCACATTAATACAAGGTGCTAATAATATGGTGGTATATGGGAACTCTGTGTTTTATATATTTTATGTGTGATATTTCTGCACACCTACAACTTTCCTAACAAAAAAAATTAATTAAAAAAACTATAAAACATAAGCATAGGATTCACGGCTCACTGCTAATTTTGTCGTCTCTAAATGTGATGTTTAGCCAGGATAATAGGGTTCCTATCTGCAGCAACAGAATTGGCACAGGGCTTTATCCTCATTCACTTACAATGCCTCCCACACTCCCCATGTGTATCAATGCAAACTCCTTAATATATTGTAAAACCTGGCAAAGAAATTTCAGAGTTTTCCATCATTATCAAACCAGCTGATCTCTGGAAACTTAATTCATATTGCATAATCTTTTATCAAGCATTTATCATAATATTTGTAAATATTATATATAAATACTTGTAAATATTATAATTTATTTACAAACATTTATCAAGCAATCACTAGTTGTAAGACCCAAAGACAATTTGCTGTCTTAAATTGTTTGGAATCATTTTTATGGAAAGCAAACACTTATCAAGGAGGATAATAAACAGTAGGAAACAGCAATATGACAAGTGATAGATGAATATATAGAAGTGAGGAGGAAGAAGTCTGGTGAAGAGAGGATTCAAGGGAGATGTATGAGACTGATGAAGGTTGAGAACCTGAAGGTTGACTAGGAGAGATTTCATGACTGAGAACGGGATGACATGAGACAGGACAATTGAGTTTTGAGACTTGGTGATTAGGATAATGGTGGGGCTCCTGACAGAAGTGATGTTCACCAGAGATGATTTAGTGGAAAGCAGGGCAAGTCCAAATGTAATATACTAATGTGCACTGACAGATACTACACTGGAATTGTATAAGACACATGGAAATCACAGAATTTTAAGCTGGATAAGTAGAGTTAATAGCTGAAGTAATAATGTACCATGAGACCTTTAAAAAAATGTCTAAACAAGGACAGCACAAAGCCACACAAGGCGGCAAAAGAAAACGAGGGACCTGGGATTGAGAGACGGGTCAATGATGCTTGAAACCGCACGGGACTTCAGGAAACAAGGACTAAGACAGGAACTCCGGCAGTGTACACAGTGGTAAAGAGACCCAGCGCTGCAGCCAGAGCCCCTAGGTTGGAATTCCCCCCTTGGGTGTACGCTTGGGCAAGTTACTTAATCTCTCTGGGCTTCAGTTTTCTCAGCTTGTCAAATGAGAATAATATTATCATCTACCTCACAGGATAGTTGTGAGGATTAAAAGAGTTAATACAAGTACTTATTGCCTGGCACAGAAGCACTTGATTAATGTCTGCCACTGGGGAGAAACGTTTTTGAGTCCTCAGTGACCTTGGGAAGAACAATTTCTGGCCAGTGCTAGAAGCAGGAGCTACAAAATAAGGAAATCAATGAACAAAAGCGCGGTAAAAAGGCAGCGTGGGGTGGGGTAGGGGCAGCCACAAAGTATCAGCGTATCTATGACTCTTTTAGAGCAGAAAAGCGGTAAAAGCGAGGGGTGAAATAAAGAGTAACCTGAGAACACAGGGTTAAGTAGAATGCCTTCCAAGGGGATTTCTCAGCAAGAGAGGAAAAGGCCAGTGGCAGGGAACTCTGCTCGCTAAAACGGTTCTGCAGTTGGTGTGAGACTTGCTTTCCCGAACACACAGGGCGCTGGGCAAGGGTAAGACCGGATCCTTCCGGTCTTGAATTCCCCAGGGAGCCCGAAAGAGCGCTCCCTCCGCATCCGGTAAGTTTGAATCAGCGCTGACAGATGAGGGTTTTGGAAAAGGCTCATTTCCCAAGAACGATACCTTGGGAGACAAAACAACAGGCTTTCCCATTTCCATCTCCGGCACAACCTGTTCTATGGCTAAGTGCTCATCACCCTCTTCCCCTGCCAGTAGTAGGCACCGGAGCAGGATGCAGGTCAGGAAGCCAAAGAGACAGCGCCCCGCTCCAAGGGCAGCGCCCCGAGTTCATTCCCGCCGCGAGGACACGAAAACGCCCAAGGGGGAAGGAAGCGAAAAGAAAGGGACTCGGGAATTCTGGAGGAGTGGCTAGCGTTGCCAGATCCTGGGATTGGGACAGTGACCTCGGCTGCCAAGGTCGAGCACGTCCTTCTCTCTCAGTCCCATCCAGAGGGCACCTTTGCCCCTCCCGTGCGGATCAGGAGGGCCCGCGTCGCCCGGGAGCTCTCGGAGGCGGCTCAGATTCCTCGGGCCGCAGGGACCCACCGTCCCGGCTCCGGGGCGCGCTCACTGGGGCCCGGACCTTCCCTTTGGGATGAGGGGGCGAGCGTGCGGGCCGGGGGTTAACGGAGAAGGCGCAGGTGAGTGAAGCGTCCCGCGCTCCAGACATGAAAGGTCTTCGCCCTCCCCATGCACAAACCGTGGCAAAAGAACTTCCAAAGCGCCTCCCCAGAGCCACGCGAGGGCCTTGCCATTCTCCCCGAGTCTCCTTCACCGGGATCCCACACATCCCGCGCCGCACCCAAGTTCCTCAATCCAGCTACTCTCCGGCGCCTTTCCTCACGGGGCCTCCCACCCTGCCCCCATCTCCTTCCCTCAGCGCCCGGGAAAAGTTTGGCCCCAGCTTGCCGGCCGGGAGTCCCCCACTCACCCCTCCCGGGAGCGGAGCCGAAGGCACCAGGCGCGCACAGAAGCGAGGGCGGCGGCGGCGCGAGCGCAGAGCTCCTCACAGCGGCCTCTGCTGCCCCCGCCGCCGACCAAGCTAGTTAAAAAGGGAGGAGGCAGACAGGGTGTCACCTGCCCGCTCTCCCACGCCGCGTGACGCCACGCAGCGCCGCCCCCTGCCCGTCGCCGCCTCCGCCTCCAGGTACCTGCGGTGGGGCCGGGAGGGACCAGCCGGCCTCCAGCTCCGGAGCGAGCGGGAGCGGTTAGGAGTGGGGGCCTCCGCCGCCCCGCCTCCGCCGCACCTCCGCCGCACCTCCGCCTTGCTCGCCCCGACCCTGCGCGGCTCTCCCGACGCGCGGTCAGTGGTGGAGGACTGACTGTTGGCTGCTTTGGGATACTGGTTCTGGACTTCGTACTAATTACATTTCTTTCTGAGCAAAAATGCCATCACCTGAGGTCATCTAGAGGCTTAACATAAATATTGTGAAAACTGTCGTCATGCACGACTCTGGAACGAGTGTTAGGAAAATCTGAAATGAGGAAAATCCTGGCCGAGGGTAAGGCTGGCGGCGACGAAGACAGAGAAGGGAGTTCATACTGAAAGGATATTTGGATGGGTTAGTTCGTGTCTAAAATGGAGGCCAGACCCAACGATGGCCCTGAGAGGAGAACCTTCATTTTGCTAAAGGAACTGATGTGTGATATAAACTCCATCTTCTACTTATTAAGAAACTGGAGAATTGCTGCGAAAATTGGGGGACTTTTAGAGCAATGAAGAACAAAATTAATTGTACATAATCGAATTTAACTTGACTTCTGATTAGTAATAGCAACTGCTGCAGGAAACAATCTAGCAAACTGATTTTCTCTTATCTCCTGTTGGAGAGGATTTGTGATTAAGACTCTTTTCCTCACATGTAGGGTTTGCCTTCCACACCCTAGTCCTGCACTTTGAACAAGAGGTTTTAATGTTTCATGTAAAACTTCGAGAGCCCACTTGAGGAAAGCAAAAAACATGAAAAGTTCAAATTTGAGAGAATGGGGAAGTCAGGAAAACTAAAGATTTCAAATATCTCCTTCCTTTTAGGTAAACTTTACCTTCAGAGAGAAACATCATTTAGTAGATTTGGGAAATCCTTTGGGAATTAACTGGGAGACAATTGCTTAGTGATATTTGCCTTTGAGTCTGTCACTATCTCCCCATCTACAGATATTTATAAAACTTCAGATATGAAGAAGGCCAAGTAGACTCATTCATTCAATAAATATTTATCCAGTGCTACTATGTTCCAAGCCCTGAAGATCCAGCAGATAACAACATAGGAAAATTAAAACATCCCTGTTCTCATGGATTTTACATTCATTCTAGTTGGGGATGACAGACAATAAATGAATAAACAAATAAAATACATAGTGGGTCAGGTTGTGGTAAGTGTTATGAAGAAAAAGGGAAAGGGATAGGGGCTTTAGGAGGTGGGGCATTGCAATATTTTTATAGGAAATAAGATTCCTAAAATCTATTTTATATGATATTTTTACCAAGATTATTCTTTAGTATGCATTTTTAAAAATTCAGTTTTATTGAGATATATTCACATACCATACAATCATCCATGGTATACAGTCAGTTGTTCACAGTACCATCATATGGTTGTGCATTCATCACCACAATCAATTTTTGAACATTTTCGTTACTATAAAAAAAATACAAAGAATAAAAATAAAAGTAAAAATGAACATCCAAAACATCCCATCCCCCATATTATTCATTTAATTTTTGTCCCCATTTTTCTACTCATCTGTCCATACACTGGATAAAGGGAGTGTGAGCCACAAGGTTTTCACAATCACAGTCACACCATGTAAGCTATACAGGATTACAATCCTTTGCAAGAATCAAGGCTACTGGGTTGTAGATCAACAGTTTCCAGTATTTTCTTCTAGCTATTCCAATACACCAATAATTAAAAGGGATATCTACTTAACACATAAGAATATCTCCAGAATGACCTCCCAACACCATTTGAAATCTCTCAGCCACTGAAACTTTGTTTCATTTCTCTTCCCCCTTTTGGTCAAGAAGTCTTTCTTGATCCCAGGATGCCAGGTCCTGGGAGTCATACCCCATGTTGCCAGGGAGATTACATCCCTGGGATTCAGGAGCACTGCAGTTTTAAAGTGATTAGGAAAGCCCTCAAGGGAAGGAGGCATTTGAGGCAAGATTTCAAATAGGTGAGGTGGCAAGCCTGTGGGTCTGTCTGGATAAGAGCACTCTAATAAGAAGGTAATCCTGAGGCAAGAACATGTGTGGTATATTCACATTTGTACACAGTAAGGAGGCCAGATTGGTTGGAAGGGAATGAGTGAGGACAATAGTAATAATTGAGATCAACGAGTTAGGGGAAGCACTTTGAGTTGAGAAGTGACACAATCTTCTTCAAATTTTAAAAGACTATTCTGGTGACTGTTGAGAGTAGAGTCAGGGTGGGGGTGGGTGGGCAGAAGGACAGAAGCAAGTTGATGATTAGAAGGCTTTTACAAAATCTAGGTGAGAGTAAAAGGTCACTTGGACCAGGTTGGTAGTAGTGAAAAGTGGTCAGGCTTTTAAAATATATTCTGAAGGTAGAGTCAACGGGATTTCCTGTGGATTGGAAGTGGGGTGTGAAAGAAAAAGGAGTCAAATATGATTCCAGGGTGTTTGCCCTGAACAATCGGAAGAGAGTTGTCATTTACTATGAAGAGGAATACTGTGAGAGGAGGAAGGTTGGTAAGAGGAGTTTGGTCAGAAGCTGTTTGGGGGACTGCTTAAATGTTTTGAAAACTTTTTATTTGGAAATAATTTCAAACTTACAGGACAGTTGCAAAAATAACAGAAAATCCATACAGAGAACTCCAATACACTCCCACTCTGATAACCAGATCCACTAATTTTGAACATTTTGCCACATTTATCGTTCCATCTATCTATCTATCTATCTGGATATCTATCTATTTTTCTATTTTTTAAACATTTGAGAGTAGCCTGTATTACATCATTCTCGTAAACCTTAATGGTTCCACGTACATTTCCAGAGAACAAAAATATTCATGTAGGTAACCACCTTAAGCACAGTTATCAAGTTCAGGAACTTTGACATTGATATAAAGCTTACAGTCTATATTCCAATTTTTTCATATGTCCCAATAAAGTACTTTTGGGCTTTTCTCCACCATTATTAGTTCCTTGGACTGATTAAATTTGAGGTATCTATTAGATATCCAACTGGGAATGTCAAGTAATAGATTATACCAGTCTGGAGTTCAGGAACAAGATCTGTGCTGGTGATCTAAATTTGGGAGTAGTCAACCTCCAGATGATATTTAAAGGTATAAGAATGGCTAAGAGGGGAGAACCTAAGATGGCGGCTAGGTGAGACAGGGTAAAAAAACACCTCTGTGAAAAATACTAGATAAAAACCAAAAAGTGACCCAGAACATCAGTTTCGGAGATATACCAGCTGGAAAAGGTCTGCTAAAATCACAGGGACCATGCACTTGGTGAAACCGGGAGTCTGCATTCTGAAACAAGTGAGTAAGCCAGCTGAAAGTCCCGCGGCTGCACTGTGGTGTGGGGAAACCGGGGGTTGGCATTTGGAGACAGACTAGTTCTTTTAAAAAACAACAACAACAAAAAAAAACCAGGAGCGGCTGCAGTTACAATGGTGAGAAACACGCAGTGAAGCATGGAAGGAGCAGGCTGTGCCAACCTCTCGGTGTCTGGTGTGGAAGATAGACCACTGCTGATTTCCTCAGGGCCAGGGGGTCAGAGGGGAGAGCCAAAAGGAGAAAGAAACCACGTTGCTTGCAGCCGGCTCCCCGGCGGGCCAGAGACACTCCTGCCCATGGCCGTACCCACAGCCCAGAGCTGTGCCAGGAAACCCAGTGTGACAGGGAGAGTATCCCATGGCACCACGCACACGCCACAGTATAGGCTGTGGACAGTTGCTTTGGGTGCTTACACAGCTAGTTGTCCCAGAGCTGGGAAGGCAGAGCTGTGTGAAAAGCTGGGTGCATCAGGCTGGGAGCGCCCCTGCACAGCCCAGCAGCCCGAGGCTTCCCTTGAGGGACAGTGCACACTTGTGACATAGCACAACTTCCCTCAGCAGAGGTCCTGGAAGATCACAGCTGAGAAAGGGGCCTGCTCGGAAATCCCAGGGACGCTATGTCAATGCCGGCGACTTGTGGGTCAGCGGCAGAGAAAATCTGGGGCAAAACTGAAATGAAGGCTTAGACTCTTGCAACAGCCTTGAATCTCTGGGAACACCTGGGAGGTTTGACTATTAAAGCTGCCCTGCCTCTCTAACCGCTCAGATACATGCCCCACACTCAGGGCAGACAGCACCAAACTGAGTTCACCAGTTGAACCCCAGAAGACCCATTTCCCTACACCACAAAGACAAAGTTGAGGAGAACTGACTTAAGGGGAATAGGTGACTTGCAGATGCCATCTGCTGGTTAGTTAGAGAAAGAGTATGCCTGCCACCAAGTTGTAGATCTGAAAAATTAGACTGATATTTTTTACAACTTGAAAGAAACCTATCAAGCAAAGCAAATGCCAAGAGGCCAAAAACAACCGAAAATCTTAACAGCATATGAAAAAACCAGATGATATGGAGAACCCAATCCCAAACACCCAAATCAAAATGTCAGAAGAGACACAGTACTTGGCACAATTAATCAAAGGACTACAATCAAAGAACGAGAGCATGGGGATATAAAGGACATAAAGAAGACCCTAGAAGAGCAAAATGAAGAAATTGCAAGAGTAAATAATAAAAACAGAAGACCTTATGGAAATAAAAGAAACTGTTGGCCAAATTTAAAAGACTCTGGGTACTCATAATACAAGGTTAGAGGAAGTTGAACAATGACTCAATGTTCTAGAGGACCACAGAACAGAAAATGAAAGAACAAAAGAAAGAATGGAGAAAAAAATAAAAAAAATCGAAATGGATCTCAGGGATATGATAGATAAAATAAAACATCCAAATTTAAGACTCATTGGTGTCCCAGAAGGGAAAGAGAAGGGTAAAGGTCTATAAAGAGTATTCAAAAAAATTGTTGGGGAAAACTTCTCAAACCTTCTATACAATATAAATACACAAAGCATAAATGCCCAGTGAACTCCAAATAGAATAAATCCAAATAAACCCACCCCAAGACATATTCTGATCAGACTGTCAAAAACTGAAGAGAAGGAGCAAGTTCTGAAAGCAGCAAGAGAAAAGCAATTCACCACATACAAAGGAAACAACATAAGACTAAGTAGTGGCTACACAGCAGCCACCATGGAGGTAAGAAGGCAGTAGCATGACATATTTAAAATTCTGAGAGAGAAAAATTTCCCACCAAGAATACTTTATCCAGTAAAACCCTCCTTCAAATTTGAGGGAGAGCTTAAATTTTTCACAGACAAACAAATGCTGAGAGATTTTGCCAACAAAAGACCTGCCCTACTTCAGATACTAAAGGGGCCATACCAACAGAGAAACAAAGAAAGGAGAGAGAAATATAGAGAATTTTAACAGACATATAGAAAACTTTACATCCCAAATCACCAGGACACACATTTTTCTCTAGTGATCATGGATCTTTCTCCAGAATTGACCACATACTGGGACATAAAACAAGCCTTAATAAATTAAAAAAAAAATGAATATATTCAAAGCACATTCTCTGACCACAATGGAATACAAATAGAAGCCAATAATTTTTGATTTGTAACTTCACTATATACTTCCTACATGATATAAAATACACAAAGTCTAATGACAAATCTGGTTTTGGACTCAATGCAAAATATGTAATTTTTGACAAGAAATAAATAAAGGTGGGGGAATGGAGGAGTATAGGAACATAGTTTACATGTCCTATTGAAGTTAAGTGGGTATCAAAGAAAACCAAGATTGTTATGGATTTAAGAGGTTAATTTTAAGCTCCACAGGAAACACAAAGAAATTACCAGAGAATATGACCATAGAGATGAAAAGTAGAATATGGGTTATGAGAAGTGGGGGAAGGGGTAATGGGGAGTTAAGAAATGTGTGTAGGGTTGCTGTTTGAGGTGAAGGGAAATTTATAGT
>PVKY010007604.1:0-14767 GCA_004027775.1 Bradypus variegatus
GCTACGCCCAGCAGCACTGTCCGCTAGAGACATAACGCAAGCCACGTGTGGCGTTTAAAATGCTTTTGCCACGTTAAAAAGAGTAAAATGGAAAAGACAAAACATTTTATTTATCCCCAAATTATCACAACCTCGTTAGATGAGCACGTCACTGGTGGAAACAGCTGCCGAGATGACCGACAGCCCCCACTCCTGCGGGGCCCCGCAGGGCGTCCGCTCATGGCCTAACTCCGCGGCTCCCACCACCCACCGTCCACGTGCTGAGGACCACACGGGCCCCGGGCAGCGCGGGCAGGTGTGACCCCGACTTTTCCAAATGTGGATGTGGACACATAACCCTGATGGCGGGACCTCAGGGTTGGCTTTTTTTTTTTTTTTTTAACTTTTCCACATTCCAGACTTTCTACAATGAACATGTATTACTTCTAAAAAAAATCCTTTAGAAAATTCTAAGGTATACCATATCTGAAAAAAGCTTACTGAAATCTACTCACCACGACTTTGCTTGTTTGGAGTTGCCATGTAAAGAATCCCAAGAAGGAAATTGGTAAGTTCAGGTACAAATCTCTGCGACAGGGAGACGTACTCCAGAAATAAGCAGCACACGAACAGCCCTTTCAGCACGTCTTGAAGGGACAGGACGGGGCACTGGCAAAGAGCACACGGGACGGTGAGCCTTCTGGAACCATGCTCCGGAGTGGAGCTCGAGGCGGGCACCGTGTTTCCCTCGCTGAGGGAGTGCCACCACCACTCACAGGTGCGTTGGGGAACGGAATGAGATTCTAGGTCTATGTGGGTTTTCAAGTTCCGCTGATACGCAGGGATGGCTGCTGCAACAGACACGCACCAGCCATAGCCTCATCAAGGCAAAACTGCTACTGGCGTTTTCTAAGCCAAAAGGGGGACAAACTCCTATGAGACTCAATCCCTGTCGCACTTGCTAGAAAGCTGTTCTGGGGCCACACTGTGCCATCAGGGGCAGCTAAGCCAGCCCCTGGCCCGGGCTGGGCATGGGACGCCATGCGCTCAGAGCACATCCCCCAGAGCAGCTTCTGCGCCACCCCACACCAGCCTCCCCGACCCCTGGGTGAGCGGGTGCCCACCCAGCAGCACGCGGAGACGCCGGCCAAGACGGGCTCTGGGGAGGGCTGGGGAGCAAGGCCTCACCTTGGTGAGCAGCTGGTGCATGCACACCAGCGCAGGGGTGATGACAGGGTGCCGGAAGTCCAAGGTCGGAAAGAACATGCCCGTGAGTTTCAAATAGAGGAGCTGGAAAGAAAGTCACCATGGAGATTAAAAAGGTAACCTGAAGCTGTAACTGAGAAGTCAGGATGTAAGGGCTGATTGTGAGAGTCATTACACAGATGTTCCTTTCTACTTTCTAGTGTATTGGAGCGGACAGAGGGAGATACCGGAACTCTCTGAACCACACTCCAGCTCCTTGATCTCTGATAACGACTGAACAGCCTTTATCTTGGGCCCTTGGATAGTAAAACCCTTGTGATTGGCCCTCACTTGTACCCGTTTTATCTGGTCTTTCAACTTTAGAGTCTTATCACTAAAGACAGCCCCAAATGTTTATTGATGAAGGGCCTCGGGTCAGCCCAGAACTAACCACCCCAAGTCCAAAGTTATCTTGATCACCGAGGCTGGATCTAACCAAAATGGGCCGTCTGACATGCGCAGGAGCTTAGACCTTAACTCAGAAGTCACCTTCGCCTCGTTTTAACACTGAAAACCACGCCATCATCATCCTGAGGCCGCCTTTTTCTTACGTATGTTCGGTGACGAAGCATGTAGTCAATCAGCACATGCTTGATAATTACATCACCTCTAAACACATCATCTGGGGTGACCATGCTCATTATCCTAAAACCTGCCCATCTTTTGATGCTATAAAACTATCACAATCACTGCAGTTCAGGGAGACAGATTTGGGGCTGATGGGACGTCTGCTCTCCTGCTTCGCCCCCAGCAATAAACTCTTTCTCTCCTTGAAACGCTGGTGTCTCAGGACTTGGTCACTTGAGCGCATCAGGCAGAGAACCACCACCTTTGCCCGGTAACAAAGTTTAAAACACTGTCTTGACAAAAGGTCCAACAGCACACAGGTCTGTGAGTCTCGAGCCATGGGAGAAGCATCTGGAGCTCAAGGCTCCCGGTTACTCGTGTACCTGTCACCCACCCTGCACACACACACCCCCCACACAAGGCCGGACTCCTCAGGCGCATGCGGCCTTGCTTACTGGATTCCTGACTGGAAACACGATGGTGCCGCCCTGACCCAGCAGGTCTAGGAGCCTCGTTGTTGCCCACAGCCCTGTGACATCAGAGATGGGGCCCGACGGGGCAGGGGGCACCTGACAACTGGGCACCCCTGCCCCCTGCTGCTGCTTGGGAGAAAGCAGCTGGAGGCGCTTGGGACATGATGCTGCAGCTCTGCTCTGGCCTGGAAGCCCGAGGGGAAGAAACCGTGGCATCGTCTCCATCACACAGTGGCCAGGGAGCAGGGCACACAGCCGTCTGGCCCACGCACAGCCCTCGAGTCCCCCGCCAGGACCCCGCCTCTGCACAGACCCCGCTTATCTCCCTCAGTGTCGGAGTTGTGGAAAGAGCTGCTGCTGCTGAAGCCACGTGGCCTACCAGAAGGAGCCATCCAGGCCTTGGCAGAAGGCAGCTTCCCCCACAATAAAGCTCAATATGTGTTGTGTACAGTGAGGCTGAGGCTGGGTTGAACCGCCCGTGCCAGGCAGGGCAGGGTGAAGGCGAGGGGCTCCACAGATGTCAACACGAAACTCTACTGGACCAGGCTGTGCTGCCCACGGAATTCTCCAGAGGTCAGCAGCTCGCATGGCTGCCGTTTAAGTATGAGACTCCGAGCCCCAGGGGCCAGGGGATGGTGGAGCCGGGGGGCTGGGCCACCTCTGCCACTCAGCTGCCTCCACACTGTCCCCAGATCTCTTTAGTCACAGGTGATGCTGCTAAGCCGCCCTCGTGGAGGCAGGTGCACTCCTCAAGCTACACTCACAAGAGACACCGAAACAGCTGCTTTGTGGACTGGGCCCTGCGGGGTCTCCGGAATCCTCTCCCCATCCAGGCACCAAGGGGTCCCTGAGGCACGGAAACTAGGACTTTGGTCCACATGGGTTTAGAGACGTAGGGCACACTCCCAGAGACCATGTTTTCCTCCTTTCTAGTGCTGGAACAGACCGCAGCACCCACCAGGGACCTCAGAAGGCCTTCCAGGGTGCCCTCCATCCCCGCCCCATCTGGGGCTCTAAGGAGAAGGAGGCGTGGGGAGCGAGCTGCTGTCCCACGTCACGAGCCCACCTGAGGCCTGTGCCTGACATCGTGCCGGACTGTTTCTTGCTTCACCAGAGAGGGACCCACGACCAGTGATCCCCCGGGGAGAACCTGCTCAGGAGGTGAGAACAGCACCTGACACCTCACAGGCCCCAGCACTTGCTGGTCACGTGGGAGGACACACAACAAGGACGCTGGGCTGACGCGCAAGAGGAACAAAAGTGATCAGCAGCGGTTCAGACACCGGCTTGGCTCAGGTTGGGGAGTCTATGAAAACCATTAGCACAAATGCTCCAGTGTTACGCTTATAAAATCCCAGCGTCCTTTGAATGCCTCTTAGTGAGTAAACAGAAAACAAGACCAATCACACCGGTCCACAAGATGCGCCCTGAAACCTCTGCCTGGAGCCCAAGCAGGGCCCCATCCACGTGGAGTCAGAGCAGAAGCTCCTTTCCCACAGACACGCCGCTCGGTGACCGCCCCGCGCGCAGGCCCTCCAGGCCCGGCCGATTCTGCTCCCCAGGTCACTGCGTAAGCACAGCCGCGCTGCGACCCGGAGGGCCTGTGGGAGCTGTGCTCTGACCGCCAGCGCTTCCCGGGCTGCAAACAGAACCCGACTTCCAGGAGTGTCGGTGGGCACAGCACCCGCTCTTACTGGACACAGCTGCCGCTTACCACATCCAAGCCGGGAAACACCGCGTGGCCCCTGGTTTCCACCATTTCTTCCATCTTGTGCATGGCGTCTCTGAGGACAAACTTTATGGAGTTGCTTGCAGATTCAGGAAACATCTGGCAAAGATTATATAACTGCCTGTTAATCAGAAACGTAAATCAGGAGAGAATGACTGTAGATAAGAAAAACACAGAAAAACAACAAAAAGCCACACTCTTCCTGTGCACCACCTTCCTGTGAGGTCACCCAACACCGGGAGAATCAGACTGGAACCTGGCAGGCCTTCCTGGGGCCCTTGGGGGTGTTTCTAATAGTGGTTTGTAATAACCTCTACCCAGCTTTGCCCTTTCCTACGAATCTGGCGGTGGTATTAGCAGCTACCTGTGTAACGACACTGTGGGTGCCTGTTCCACTTGCCGGGTGTGACCGGCAGCTCCCAGGTGCTCTGCTTGTTATCCCCGTTGTCCCGCACCGGACCCGGAGGCAAGTGCTTCCGTAACAGTACCTTTCTGCATGTGCAGAAGCCAAGACGGAGGGCAGGACCCATCGCGGGCTCACCAAAGCCGACGCGGGCACCAGGCCCCAACTCATGTCCAACCGCAGGTGACAGAGGTTCAGGACTCTGGCGGTTTGGAGCTCTCTACCCCAGAAAAGCATGTTCTTAAACCTAATCCATTCCTGTGGGAGCAGACCCGTTGGAAACAGCCACGTGCACTGCCATGTAGCAGAAAAGCCAAGCACCAAGGATCGGGGCAGCTGCAGCCTCCAGGGAGAAAGCATCGCCTTGATGACACCTGGATTCTGGACTTCTCCCAGCCTCAAAATCGGGAGCCAAAAATTCCCGTTTAAGCCAACCCACTGCTATTTGCTTTAGCAACGAGGAACTACAAGGACCCTGCCCGTGGTCCCAGTCAGCAGCAGGAAGCGGGCCCCAGAGTGGCGTTCTCCCACAGACCCTGACTCCATCCCTTCAGCCAGCCGCACTGTGTGCTGGGACTGTTCTGCGGCCACACCGCACCGGAGCTTCTGAGCTGCGTCCCAGGCCGTCCTGGGTGGGGAGGGACGTGCACTCCTGCAGCCTCGCCTCACCTGCGGGGGAGACCTCCAGGTCACCGAGGTGTGGGCTGGGGGCAGGTTCTTGGAGCAACCCCTCTCAACCCTCCCGAGCAGAGCAGGACATTTCGTGGTAAACAACACTGAACAGTGTGAGCTGTCTGGGCCTAGGAATGGCTTGTCTGTGGCTGGAATGCGTTCATGTTAATACGCTCAGACAAGAAGCGGCCAGGAAGACCACGGGGGCCGGTGCATGGCAGAGCAGCCTCTCCCAAGGTTGTGGTCGGGCCGCCGAGCTGGCCGTTCTGTCCAGCTCATCACTCAGATGTATTTTTATGACTCTATGCAGGATAAAAATGGTCCCGGTTTTTACTTACACAACCAACTTATCAATGACTCTGAGGTCTGGTGGGTCACTTGTGGCTAAATCGCCCACATATTCCAACAGGAAGCCAAACAGTCTCTGTAGGCACAAAAATCAGAAAGCAGAGCTCAGTGGCAAGCACCAAGACCCACTCGCAGACAACCCTCTGAGGACACGCGGGCGGCACAGGGCCACAGTGGGTGTCTCCTCAGCAGACACCACCACCCTGCTGAGCACGAGGGGTGGGGAAGGGAAATCTGCGCTCGTGAATGAAAAGAAGAGGGCGCCTTTGTCGCTACCTGTTTACCCAGAAGAATGGCCTTCTCCTCGAAGCTCTGTGAGGGAAACCCCCCAACAAGTCTCCCCCAGGGAAGGCCTGGAGGGCTCATGAATGCCTCAAACTCCGTGCTCGCCCCTGAAGCTGCCATCCCAGACAAGCAAGGACAGCTGGGTCCCACGGGTCAGGTTTGCGAGACCCACGGACTAGGGTGGGGTCCAACATGCTAACCCTCGACGCACAGCACGCCAGCGTACTTCTAACTTGGCTTTGTTTCCCACTGAGAGACTTGGATGGTTGCATTTTTGAATTCTCTCCATCACCAAAAGCTGCTCCTCCATCGATCTTCCTGTTAGTAAGGATTTCAGTTCCTTGTAGGATTCAGGAACTGTCAAAAACACAGAACACAACCCACTGTTAATGACACTAAAACGTGATGCAATCACATTTCTGATAACAAAAGTAAAAACTAAAGGCAATATAAATAAAATTACTTCTTTTATTATAAAGAGGATAATTTATTTCCTAGGCTTTTTTTTCTTTTTGTTGTTATCTTGAAAGTGATTTTCTTCATTTAACTTTTGGATGCCATAATGTGCACTGATCTCATATCCTGCTACTTTGTTAAATTTGTTGTAACATTTTGTGACAATGTGTGAGTTCCTTTATGCAATATTATGATTAATACAAATACACTTAAACTGTTTTTTCTAGCTTGTCCTGACGATTTTCAAGTTTGAATGAATTTAGCAACAGTGTCCCTGAGAATAATCTCAACAAAGAAACAGTCCCAGCCTCCCCCTCATTAGGAATGGGCTGGCTCCGACGTCCCAGCAGGCGGGGACCCTAGTGGCAGGGCGCTGAGCCGGATCGGCTCCCAGCTGGCCTCAAACAAGGGTGAAGCCTGCATCGGGCGCTGAGCCACGCGGCCCAGCAGGGTCACCTCCCGCAGCGGTAACCCAGTGGGGCACTCCCCAGTGGCCAGCCGCACCACTACTTGATTCTCTCTGGAAAGAATCCCAGGTCACACAGCGATTCAGGATTGCCTGCTACAACTGGACGATCTTTATGTATCAGACGAAATGACATGCTCTACTCTACATAAGGCCCTATCTGGCCACCAAGAGTGCCCGGCTCACATCATACCTCCTACAGGATCTGAAAGGCAAGTGCATCGAACGTACTGAGAAATCACTGGTTTAGACTCTGATGCATAAACACGTAACGTGCAACAAGGACAAGGCAAGGGGGGGGGGACAGAGGGCGTGGGAATGTAACTGGTGTATGCTACTGAAGTTAAGTTGGTATCAAAGCAAACGAGACTGTTATAGATTTAGGATGTTACATTTAAGTTCCATGGTAACTATAAAGAAAATACCAGAGAATATACACAAGCTCACAGAGGCAGAAATTACAGTACAGATTGCCAGAGCTGGGGGGGAGGGAGTAGTAGTTAATGTGTAACGGGTGCAGGGCTCTGCCTGGGGAGAAGGGAAAGCTGTAGTAGCAGATGGTGGTGAGGGCACTGCGACGTCGTGACTGTGACAAATCCCACTGAATGCTGTGCTTGGGAGGGGCTGAGATGGGAAAGTTTATGTCGTACATGTTCCCAGAATTAAAAAAAAAGAAAAAGGGAGCAATTATAGAGACAACGACAGTTAAGGTCAATAAATGATCCTGGATGGGATCTAGCAAGGGAGGAGAAAAGGCTCAAGGGAACAATATTGGGACATATGAGAAAACTGGAATACAGGCTAACCTTTATATCAATGTTCAATTTCTTGAACTTGATAACTACACTTAGGGTAGTTATGTAAGTGAATATCCTTGTTCTCAGGAAACACACACAGCAGTATTAAGTGTTTAGGGACCGTAGTATGCATATACAACCCACACTCAAAGTGAATTGAAAGAAAGTAGAAAGATAGACGGACAGATGAATAGACAGAATGATACAGCGAATGTGGCTAAATGTTAAAATTGGAGGGAGGGTCTGGACATCTGGGGGAATAGGGCTGTGTTGGAGTTCTCTAAATGGGGTGTGATTATTTTTTTAGTTGTCCTGTAAGTACAAATGCATTTCAAAATAAAATGTTTAAAAAACAACAACGACGACAAAAAATAGCGCCCAGGTCTGGGCAGCCCTCCTGCAGCTGACTCCTTCATCTCCAAGGCACTGCCCTGGTACAGGTGGCAGCTGCTGGCACACCCCAGGCCTGACAGTGAACCGAGCATGAAAACCTTCCACAGACAGGGGTGAGTCTGCCCTCATTGGGCTCCTGTGGCCCCACAACAGAACCCAGCAACCCTGCCAGGCCTGTTGGCCACTTCCCAGCCCAAGACCCTGGAGCCCAGGGAGAAGCTCTGCGCCCACCACACAGCCACAGGCCTGGGCAATGGGGAGGTGCCAGCGTGCTGGGGAGCACACCGCACACCTGCCAGCCATACCACACAGGCAACACCCAGGAGGTAGGCTGACCCAGTACACACTTTATCATCAGGTCACAGAGCGTCTCCAGAAACCTAGGGAAACCCAGTGCTTTGTCTACCTGCAAACGTGTAGGGCAGCTCGGCCCTGGCAGCTCTTCTAGCTTTCTGGTCATCACTTAGGAGTCTTTTCCCAGGAGCCTGAAGTTGCTCCTTCTCTGGTCCCTCATTTTCTTCCTCGCTTTCCACGTCAGACCCCAGGTCCGAGTGGCCATCTGGACTGCTGCCCTCCGAGCCCCCCTCTGGGTCTTCCCCGCTTGAGTCTTCACTCCCGTCGTCACTGGGTTCCTTGCTTTCCTCTTCCTGGACATCTTCCTCTAGGTTCATCTTCCCATCCTGGAAATGGACAACGGAAACCCTAGCACATCACTGCGCAGAGCAGAGGCACAACGTGAACCTCAGAAGAATGTGCACACACAATTCCAGTGACCGTGTGCTTGCATGGGAGGAGCAGACCCCACATGCTACATCTGCCTCTGGTGCTGCCCCCCCAACCCACGTCACCACCATCCTGTGCTGCAGGGGCCAAGAGCCGGGGAACCACTGTCCCAGACAGCCCTCACCAGGACCCCGGGGGGCAAGGTGTGGGTTTTGCATAAGACTTGGGAGGCCGAGAGTGGCCGTGGCTGCTGTGTGTCCCGCCCCACCACGCTGCCCCCGGCCCCAGTCACTGACTTTGGGGCTGAGACAACTCAGGATGGCAGCGTTTCCCGCATTCGGGCTGCACCTCGAGGGGTGGGACTGACACACCTGCGGGTGACCCGACTTCAGCTCCTCCAGACACCCCAATATTTTTGTGAGTACCCAGCTTTCTGTCTTGTATCCTTTTCTGCTTGAAACACCTGGCCAGCTTTCACTTTCCTGCCCTGGGCCCTGATGATGCCCCCTAAGAGGGGAAGTAGGTATGGACTTGCAGATTCAGGAATTAAAAAGTGGTCTAATTTTTAAAAAATCCATTAGTTTACTCAAAAATATTCAGATGTCTCTGACTTAGTGCCCTCAACATCATGCTGACAAAGTCACACACACAACCTTTTACTTAGAAACAAAAATGCTGGATGCTGACCACTAAGTGACAACAAACCATCTGGGACAAACGCATTCAAGGACTCACCCCACAATAGGCTCCTTTACATTAAAAATGAAGGAAAGGAAGAAAGCAAAAGTGTGCATCTTACTCTGTAGGAAAGGAGATGCCCGTCATCCTTCTCGAGGGTGAAGCCATCGTTCAGGTCATCCGCCGACATATGCTTTGGTTTCTTAGCACTTTCATCTTCCTCCTTTCCCAGCATTCTTCAAAGTCTCTCAGCCTGAGCAAGAAAAAAAGAAAGTCACGTGGCAAACTCGTGCACTGTGACCAGGACGCCTGCTGGCTGCGCCCTGTCTGGGGCAGCGTTTGTGAAGACATAGGGCGCAGGTGAGACGAGCAGCCCTGGCCCAGGGAGCCTCGTTCTGGTGCAGGCCCTTCACATTTTCTGATTTTAGGCTTAAGTAAGATGAGCAAAACCATGTGGGCATTCCATGAAGTCTTTCTTATTTAACAAAAATAAAATGTTGGAAATTTGTGGCAGAAATAGTTTCCAGTTACAAGGGAAGAAAGCCTGTTACTTTGAGGTTCTCAGGCCAAATTATTTTGGCCACCTCTGATTTCAGCTTTATACCTGTAGAAGAAATAAGGAAGCCCTATAGCGATGCCCACCTCCAATTCAACAAGTAGCCCAGCAGTTTTTACTGTTTAAAAATATGCCAGATAAGGGAAGAGGTCACTGATGTGGTTATGTGACGAAGGTAAGATGGAAGATAAAATGTTTCTATTTCAGTTTTGTTTTAATGCAATGAAATTGAAAAAGTTTTTAAGGCATAGAAAAAATCTGAGAAGGCAACGTACTGTACTACTCATAGCCATCCCAGGGTGGAGGGCTAGGAGAAAACACCCACTTTTATCCAGTGTATTTGTATATTATTTGCATTTCATTTTTTTTTGCATAAATACAAACTTTAAACAGACCAGAAAGTTCCCATTGATACAACACAGTATATCTTCAGCCTGTCTTATGAAATAAAGCAGAAAGAGCTTTAAACAAATGATAGCAACACAGTTGATAAAACAGAGCTGAAAGTTTCCAAAACATTGCTGTTACAAGCAGGCCAGCCACCCGTACCTCCAGCTTTCTGAGCCGCTCTTGCTTCTCCTTTGCCAGCTCGTCTTCTGTTTTCATTCTGTCAGAGGGCTGGGCCTTCATCTCAAAGCCGAGCTCACGGACGGTCACGTCATATGCATCGGCCTAGGGCAGGCAAGGTGTTTCTCATTACATATACATTTTTTTAACAGAAAGATATGGTAGCTACTTTGCTGGTGCATCCTGGGGATGGCTGGACTGTTACGAATGACCATATCCAAGTCTCTTCTCTCAGAGAGAAAGCTCTTCTAATAGGTCTTGAGGACAGAGAAATCAAAGGACATTTAGGTCACCCAGGACATTCTCACTTCTAGAAAAGTCTCCTCAAAATCTGTCTGCTTTGACAAAAAGAAACATTGCTCATGTAGGTGTTAAGCCCCAAACATGAGAAATCAGGTAAATTATGGTGACAGCCACAGCCAGGGTGACTGACAAGGATGACAGCTGCCAGATGAGAATGCAATCTGGTGAAGTCCCAGATCCATCCTAGAAACCAGCTATTCAAATAAAGGCAGCATTTGCAAACCATTCAGACTAAGGAGAACATGGTAGGAACCAAATACTATTTAGGAGAAAATAAATAACTGTATATTACATGCATATGTAACATAGCAATACATAAATGGGTAACAGAAAAATTCTAACACTAATCTCCACCCTGAAGTATTTCTCACACCAAGAAACAAACACTTTCTTTAACTTACCTCATCTGCAGTAGATACACCGAGGGAGCAGTTTTAGTCTGTCTCCGCCCTGCTGTGACATGAACCCCGTAACTCGATGTAAACGTTCCCCGGGAAACCGAGGCCTTGGCCGGCGTGAAGAAAAGGTGTGGCGGCCCAGGAGACGGGCGAGAAGAGGCGGAGGGCCCGGGGCCTTGTCTCCGCAGCAGAGTGAAGCCGGCAGCGGCCAGCTCGGGGTCTGTGGCGCCGCCGCCGCAAGCCCACCTGGGGTGTCTGCTTCCCGCCTCTGCTCTCCGACTTGGGTGTTTTGCGTGACAAGAGCATCTGGACTTCTTTCCAGTCTTGGTCTAGCTTCTCTGTGGGCTCAAGGGCACTCTCTCGTTGAGCTTGTCTCTCCCTCTGGGGACAAAACCAGAAACACCAGCACATCCCATCACCCATCACTGCTGGCCTCCCTCGGTGTCCAGACCCGCGGCCACCCTGAGCATCTGGGATGGCAACAGGAAAGAGGAAGCGCTCACAATCAGTATACTGGTGCCAAGCTACAAAAGCTCATCCCATAGTGTAAAAATCCTGCTACAAACGCTTCATGTATTGTCAGGGAAGCTTGATGTAAGTTAGGAAAAAATACTGATGTTTTGCAAATCTTGGTACATGTCAAAATAGTAAAACCAATAAAGAAAAATCAGAAGGATATGCTTGGTCAAACTTATTAGTTATTATTAAATAAATCAATAAATATTATTTATTATTATTAATCCTATTCAAAACGAACACTTTCACTAAGTTCATATAAAATATTAAACAGCCTTTGACAGGGAAGGAAAGCTCGAGAACGTTCTGCTGGGCATCTTCAGCCACCCTGTGCCCGGGACCAGCACCCACCTTCTCCTGCTTGGAGCTGGCGATGAGCTCTTCCATCAGCTCCCTGCGTGACTTCGGCTGCTCGGCCTCCTCCCCCAGCTGTGGAGCAGCCTTCTTATGCAGGGGCCCTCCGCACCTCCAAAGTGGGCAGCGGTCAACTCAGCTGCAGACAGAGCAGACGAGAGGCGGTGAAGCCGGCCCTGCCTGTGAGCGGGCTCAGGGGCCCCTGCTGGCCTTTCCCCAGGATCCAGTCCTGAGAACTGCTAAGTCCACTTTCAAGGAAGAACCCTCATACACAGTGTGCCAGAGGAGTCCCAAGGATGAGCCTGCTCTGGCCTCACCGGGGAGCGCTGCAGCGCCCACTTTGCGTTGCACCTCGAGCAATGGCAGCTCCGTCTCTCTGGCTGCTCAGGCCCAACTCCGGGAGTGCTCCTGAGTCCTCTCTGACCTACAACCCTTCTGCCAGGGCCTGCTGCCCGCCCCGTCGTCAGTCCGGCTGCTCAAACTCCTCCAATGGCTCCTTCCCGTGGCCCCCAGACCCATCCCTGGACGCTCCTGCCCCCTCCCCCTCCATCATCTGCCACCACGTGCTCCAGACAAGCTTCTCCTGCCTCAGCCCCTTGCAGCCCCTTGGTGTTCACGGCCCCCTCAGAGGCCCCAGGGTCTCCCCACTGCGCCCCCCCCAGCATTGCCTTCTGCAGGAGGCGAATCACAATGACTCAAGCCACACCCCAGCCCTGTCTTGCTATCTTTTTACACCACAGCACTTTTCACCTCCTACCAGATAGCATCATCTAGAGGCTTCCTTTACCGCCTGCGGACAGGGGAACCTGGAGCACTGCCCAGCATGTAAATCGAGACCTGGGAGTCAATGAGCGACTCGAATCTCTGCTTCCTAGGGAATGTAGCATCTCAGAAAGCGCTATTCACTAGTAATTCGAGGTTGTTGTGTGATGTTTTCTGGAAATAAAAATCTAAAAAAAGTAGTAAGGTTTTCTAATTCTTACAATGTAAGATTCAGAAAAAGATTCTTTAAAAAAAAAGAAAAAAACAAAATCCTTCTTGGTATGTTTATATTAGGATTCAATCCAAAAGCCTTGGCGATATCCATCTATGCTGCAATCCAGTCACAGTGTCTGCTGGGGGATGCTGATGCCTGTATTCACGGTGTCTGCTGGGGGATGCTGATGCCTGTATTCACGGTGTCTGTTGGGGGATGCTGATGCCTGTATTCAGTGTCTGTCTGTTGGGGGATGCTGACGCCTGTATTCACAGTGTCTGTTGGGGGATGCTGATGCCTGTATTCAGTGTCTGTCTGTTGGGGGATGCTGACGCCTGTATTCACAGTGTCTGTTGGGGGATGCTGATGCCTGTATTCACAGTGTTAAGCAATAGCTTTGGGTTGGGGGAGGGACGGAAGGGGTTGAGACTGGTGCTACCTCGCTGTGCAACCCTGGGTGCTAGAAAACCCTGCCCACAACCTCAGCCTCCTCGGTGCAAGATGGGTAACACCCTCCTCACAGGGCTGCTGCAAAGAGTAAATACATGACTTTTAAGATGACATTTTCCTCATTTATGAGGTCACAGTATGTTATGTGCCTGGACAGAACAATTTGTTTCCTAATGATTCATTTTAAAAATTACAGTAAATATTCTATTTTCAAATGTAAGAGGCTTTTTCTTTTATAAATTATCCGAGATTTGATTACCTCATAATCAAAATCAAAGGAGGATAGGGAATCGCAAATGAATGGTCGCATTCCCAAGGACCTTCTTCTTGGAAGAAACGGAATCTTGTTGCAATTCAGCCCCTCCATACCAGTGAGGAGGAGGAAGGATGCAAAGGCACCAAAGTGATGGCCTCTGGGATCGGTGACTCATGACCACCAGAGGAAGACATTTTTTGTTTAAATGTGCACAAAAAGTCTGAGGCAAGGAAGAGTGTGAGGAGAACGGCAGAGAAAGAGCACTGGCCATTCCCTCCACGAGCACCAAGCACCTGGCAGGCTGTGTGTCCTGCCTCCAGTGTCCTGAGACACAACAGCTGGGTTTAAACCTCGAGCTGCTTGGATTCGCAAAGCTTTTTTCCCACTGGCTCATCCAGATATCGAAAGGCAACCACGTGCTTTACCTGCCTCAGCTTTCTACGTACTACAGACACAAGCACGGGGAGTGGCTTCAGTATGCGCAGCCTCTTTTGGAACTTAGAAAGAATGGAACTTACTAGAAGCAGGGCTCAAGTGGGTGCAGCCGAGCCGAGCCCCGCGCCAGTCAGGTGCATGTAATGTGAAGTCAAGTCAAAACTTAAATTGCTTCATGTTCTTATCTATAAATATGAGGCTCAATATTATAAAAAAAGTGCCATAACTGATTCCATAGTAAATGAAGACTAACAGAACTATATAAATTCTATTAGCACAAATAGGAGGTCAGAATTTGTGAAACAGCAGGCAGCAACAAAGCCATGAGCTTCGTGCAAAAGAGCTGTGTTATGCAATCACACAGAGTTTTGAATAGGAAGTGAGATAAGGTAGGTTAGTATAGGCTAAAGTGAAATAGTGACACATTCCAAAGCAATTTGGGCAGATAATAAAATATATATTTGCAGCCTCCCCACCACTCAACCCCGAGGAGCTGGGGGAAGGTGCAGATATGTTGGACTTCCTCACCTGGATTGGTGTTGTTGTTGTCACAAACATTGGGACTGGCGGTTTGATGTGCTGAGCCCTCGATCATGGGACTTGCCCTTATGTGGCTTGTTGCTGCAGAGGAGAGGCTAAACTTGCGTGTAGTTGTGCCTAAGAGTCTCCCCCTGAGTGCCTCTTTGTTGCTCAGATGTGGCCCTCTCTCTCTCTAACTGAGCCACCTTGACAGGTAAACTCA
>PVKY010007605.1:0-14751 GCA_004027775.1 Bradypus variegatus
CGAGTGGGCCGGGCCAGGGCAGGAAATCCTGGGGCTCAGCTGCAGAGGAGTGGGGGCTGCATCGAGGCTCTGGGGAGACGCTCTTGGGTACCAGGGTGTGTGGCTACTATCTTGGGGTTCAGAGAGGGCACCCCATCTCCAGGCAGCATGGGCAGTTCCCAAAGGCCAGACCCCGCATCAGCCAAGCCGGGGTCCCCAAGTTTCTCCACATCCCCAGTCTGCACCTGCCAGCACCCAGGGTCACAGGGAGACTCTGCTGGAAGGGATCCAGGTTTGGGTTGTTTTAAGGAGACAAAAACGAGACAAGCCTCTCTGAAGCCGGTCAGGATGTTCAAGCCCCTTCCAGCGCTTGACTTGCTCCCCCAAAGGCCCGACCCTTCTGTCCCATCTGCAACGCCAGGCCCCAGGCTTTGCAGAGCCCACCCCCACCCCCACCCCCTAGGAACTGGGAAAGCCCAGACCACTTAATGCGGCTACAGTGGGCACCCCACAAACAGAGCCTCCCCAGCTGGTCGCCGTCGTTCTCTTCCCCTCTAAGAGGTTTGTTCCTGGTCGTAAATCCTGCAGGCCGAGCCACCCGGGCTGGGATGTGCGCGTTGGTAAAACACTGTAGTTAAAAACACGCGTTGCGGCTGGAAAAGGCTGCCCTGACAAAGGGGCCTTGTCCCCGGCCGCGGATCTGGCGGCCACCTTCTTTGATTCCTCAACTTTGCTGCCCGCGTGGAGGAGATCAGCCCCATTCTTCGGGGTCCATCAAACGTGCATTTAAACGACTTCATTAGCATCTGCCTCTGATCCTAACCTCTCGGCAAATCGGGCGGTCACTGCGGTGAGGGCGTGGGGGCTCCTATCTGGAAAACATCTAAACCTCCTTGACAAAGTTCCTTTTAAAATTTACTTCCTTTGTTCCGTTTTCGTCTTCTGTTGAGGTCTTTAGGGGCCAATGTACTCCGAGATGACTTGGGGACAAAACTCCCGTCTGGCCCAGACAGTAAATCTCGCCTCCATTCAGAGGGGTTAAATGCGGGCTTTATGCCCATTGTCACCGGCTCTCCAAAAGCCCCTGTGCCTTTAAGGGTTTCCTACAATAAATTAAGCCCATCTCGCCAAGGAGGAGAAGGGCCCGGGCCTGGCACAGGCTAAGCAGCCGCCAGGGACCTCGGGGGTTCCTGGGCAGTGGCCCTGGTCCCCCCAGCTCTATGGTAACCTCCAGATGTTGGGTTGGGAAGGAAATCTTTTGTCTCCTTAAAACGATCCAAATGCGGGTCCCTTCCAGCTGAGTCTCCCTGTGAACCCAGGAGCCAGCAGGTGCAGGCTGCGGATTCAGAGAAACTTGGGGACCTCGGCTTGGTTGCAGAGTCGCCGGCATTCGAACCCGGGCCCTGGGCCTCCAGAACCCACGCGCTCCACTACCCTTGACTGCCACGCTCGGCACTGTCCCCTGCCCAGGGCTGCTGCCCGGCTTGTCTTCTCCCTGGGCTTTAGCCCCATCGAGTTTAGGAGCCCTGTTTCTGAGTAACGGAAAACCCAGTTCAGACTGGCTTCAGCCAAGGAGTTTACTGGCTGGAGAGGAGAAGGGCCAGACTCCCCAGGCCCCGGGACCTGGCTCCGCTCTCTCCATGTCCTCACAACCCCAGTGGCCCTGCTGACTCCACTCCGGGCTCCCCACTGTGTTCTCAAGATGACGGCTGTAGCTGGAGCCTCAGGCTCTCGGGTTCGAGTCCAGCAGGAAAGAGCAAGAGTCTTTTCCCGGCACCCCCAGTAAGGCCCTCATTGGCCGTGCCTGGTCACATGTCCATCCTTGACCAATCACCAAGGCTGGGGGATTTGGGGCCAGCAGGTGACCTAGGTTGGATGGGCTGGGCTGGGGTCCCAAGCTCTGCCTCTGGTCAAGGACGTGAACCCACACCCCAAGGGGATGCTCCCGGGTTGGGGGAACGTTCCCCAGAAGAGGGGTGACTGCGTGCTGGGTGGTAAAAACCACAGACTCTCACTGTAGTGTCTAACCAAGGGCAGGTCCAAGGTTGGCAGTGGCCGGGGGTGGGTCAGAGGCTCTAGCGCAGGTCTCAGAGGCCCAGAGCTTGTCCTCTCTGCACTCCCCCACCTTGAGGGGCTTCTTTGCTCCTGTGTGTCATTCCCAGTAGTCACGGTGCTGCTGTTCCTGTGAAACTCGGACAAGCTCTGGTACCTCCTCGGCATTCCTCCAAAGGGAGGCTGCTGTGGAGTGGAGTGCTGGGAAAGGGAGTTAGTGTTCTGCGACATCTGGGGTTCACTGGTGTGGGGTCGCTGCAGATCGGAGGGCCATCTTCAGGGATGGTGGCCCTGGCTAGGAGGACACCATGGGCAAAAGGGTCAGTGATTTCAGCAGATCCCGTTGAGTCTTGGGACTCTGGCTGTGGAATCTTCTTGTAGAAAGATTGTCACGGGATGTGGCAAGGACCCAAAACCCAGTGCCTCTCTTAATAACAGCAACACAACTTGGGCAATCATTGATCTAGCTAAAAAGTGATGTTTTCCAGCCTCCTTTGCAGGGCTGCTTTCTATAGTACACAGATGGGGACAATGACATATTGGGAAGGGCTGCTGGGAAACTCCTTAGTAAGCTGGAAGGGACCCATTTGCCCTTTCCCCGTTCGTGATTTTTCCTGCCCGAAACACAGATGTGACGGCAATGCATAAGAATTTCCATTCCCAATCTTGTCGATATTTGACACTATCACACTTAGCTTTTTTGTCAGCCTATTGGACGTGACGTAGCATCACGCTACTGCTTTAATTTTCATCTCCTTGATTTCCAGTGGGTCTGCTGCCATTCCTGTTTCTTTCTCTATTTTGATTCTTTTTATCTTTTCCCCAGTTTTCATGTTTTCTTATTGAATTGTAGATGTCCTTTATAAATTCTGGATAGAATCTCTTTGTCAATGACAAGACTTGCATGCATCGTCTTCTTCCTGTTTGAGGCTTGTCTTTTCATTGCCCGTGGTATCCTTTGTTGTATGAAAGTATTTACTTCTCATGTAGTTTAATAATCTTAATTTTTTGTGCTTTTTGTGTTGGTTTAATAAATCTTTTTTTATGTTGGTGTCATAAAGATATTCTCCTAAGTTTCATCCTAAAATTGTACGGATTGCCTTTCCTATTTATGTCTTGGATTTAAGCCAGTTTCTCAGATCTACATAGTACTTGCTTTCTCTTTTTCTTTTTCTACAGATTTATACTTATATTAGGTTTTCCAGAAGATTTTGCTTTATATTCTGTCCCATCAGTCTGTTTATCTGTTTCTGTTCCAATGCCACTCAATTTTAACCACCGTAGCTGTACAGTAAGTCTTTATCTCTGATACGACCCTTTCCTCCTTGTTGGGGATTGAACCATGCCCCCACAAAAGCCATGTTTGGGTCCAAGCCCTGGTGCTGTGGGTGTGAGCCATCTGTAAATAGGACCTTAGAAGATGTCATTAGCTAAGGTGTGCCCAGACTGAGTGATGGTGGCCTACATGGCTGAAGTCGTTGTAAACAAAGGAAATTGGACACAGAAAAAGAAGCCACAGGGAGCAGCCAGAAGCTGGAAGTCAACAGAACTTGGAGGAGAAGGAAAGACACTGTCATATATATGCATTGCCATGTGATGGGACCGCTGAGAACCAAGGACCACTGGCGGCCAGCCCCAGAAAGCCGCAGTCTTCACGGGGAAGTGTTGCCTTGTTGACGTCTCTATTTCAAAACTTCTCAGCCTCAAAACTATGAGCCAATAAGTTCCGGATGTTTAAGCCAACACATTGTATGACATTTATTTTAGCAGCAGGAAACTACGATATCAGCTATCCCTTTTTCCTCTTCTTTCTTGTCCTCCTTCAGAATTGTTTTACTCTTCTTAGCATCTTACTCCTCCACCTAAATTTTAGGATCACCTTGTCATGTTTCGTGAAACATCCTTTTGGAATTTTGGTTATATTTGCCTTGAATTTATGGATTGATTTATATAATCATCTCTACAAAATCCAAGAGCATGGCATACCTCTTTATTTATTTAGTTCTTTATATCTTTCAATGAAGATAAATAATTTTCTCTATAAAGATCTTGCACATCTTTTGCTAGATTTGCTGCTAAGTGCTGCTCATTATTTGTTTCTATTTTAAATGTAATCTTTTAAAATGACTTTTTCCAATTGTTGAAATTGGTAATTGACTCTCAGATTTTCTTAGAAGAAAACAATTTTGGGGTGAATAATAGCCAATAGGTATAGCTAAGAGGTCAATAGATAGATTAAAATAGAATTCTAAAAAATATTCATGTAAAAACAAATGAAACAGGAAAAGGCAGTGAGGGAGGAACACGGGAAAATAAACAGAAAAGATGAACAGACTTAAATCCAACTGTATAAAAATTACATTTATGCTAATGGACTGAACACTTCATTTAAAATAGAGAAAGTATCAGAAGGGACCAAAAAATAAAAAATAAAAAATAAAGCAAGACCCCACCTGCTGTCTACAAGAGACACACTTTAAATATAAAGACACAAATAGAGTGAAAGCAGGTGGAGGGAAAAATGATAACCCATGGAAACAGGAAGCCTAAGAAGGTTGGCATGGCTGTATTGATATCACATGAAACAGATTTCAAGACCAAGTGTATAAACTCTGGTAAAGGAACATTTCATGATAATAAATAACAAAAATATTTAACAAACTATTTAATAAACACAGGGAGAAAAAGATAAATTCACAAATGGAATTGTATGTATTCATGTTTATGTGTATCTCAGCAACTGATAGGACAAACTAGACAAAAACTGAGTGAAGGCATGGAAGATCAACCACCCTGAATTAATTGACATTTATAGAAGTCTTCACCACCAAACCACAGAATTTACACTTTTGTTTTTCAGGAGCCTGATACTTTCATCAAGATGGACTATGTGCTGGACGGCAAATGAGAATTGTTATATTTTTTGCCCTGCCTGTACTGTGTCTTTTTCCCCTCTGGCTACTTCTAAGATTTTCTTTTTATCACAGATTTAAAACAATTTGATTACCATGTGCTTTGGCATACTTTTCCTCACATTTATCTTGCTTGGGGTTTGTAGTTACATCAAATTTGGAAGTTCTTTGGCTGTTGTTCTGGTTTGCTAACGCTTCTGGAATGCAAAACACCAGAGATGGATTGGCTTTTATAAAGGGGGTTTATTTGGTTACACAGTTACAGTCTTAAGGCCATGAAGTGTCCAAGGTAAGCCATCAACAATCAGGTACCTTCACTGGAGGATGGCCAATGGTGTCCGGAAAACCTCTGTTATCTGGGAAGGCACGTGGCTGGTGTCTACTCCAGAGTTCTGGTTTCAAAATGGCTTTCTCCCAAGACATTCCTCTCTAGGCTGCCGTTCCTCAAAAATGTCACTCTAAGTTGCTCTTCGAGCGTTTTTCCTCTCTTGGCTTCTCCAGAGCAAAAGTCTGCTTCCAACAGCCGTCTTCAAATTTTCTCTCAGCTGCAGCTACTCTCTCAGCTCCTTCAAAACGTTCTTCAAAGTGTCCCTCTTGGCTGTAGCAAGAGTGCTTCTTCTGTCTGAGCTTAGATAGGGCTCCAGTAAACTAATCAAGGCCCATGCTGAATGGGCAGGGCCACACCTCCATGGAAATTATCCAGTCAGAATTATCACCCACAGTTGGATGGGGTGCATTTCCATGGAAACAACCTAATCCAGATGTTCCAACTTAATCCCCACTAATATGTCTGCCCCCACAAGATTGCATCAAAGAACATGGCTTTTTCAGGGGGATATAATATATACAAACCGGTACAGCTGTTAATTCTTCAAATACTTTTTGTCTTCCTTGTGTAGTCATCTTCTGCCACATAAAAATCATCTCAAAGTTGAGTGACTTAAAAAGGCAATAAACATTTATTTTCTCACAGTTTTGGGGGTCAGGGAGCTGGGAACAGCTTAGCTGGGGGCCTTGGGCTCAAGGTTTCTCATCATAAGGCTGAAATCAGGGTGCCCGATGGGGCCTGCGGTTACCTAAAACTTCGGCTCTTCACTGGGTGGACCTAGACCCCTTCACAGGGAGGCTGTTGTGCTCTCCCAACATGGTGGCTGGCTCCCCCAGGAGCACTCTGAGAGCAAGGTGGAAGCATGATGTCCTTTTGGATCTAACTGCCAAAGTCACACACCACCAATGTCACAATATCTGATGAGCTACACAGTTCAGAGCAGGAAGGACCATGGAAAACCAAAGCACCAGGGCCGGGGCTCCAATTATACGTTCAATAGACCACTTGATATTGTCCCACAGGGCACCCATCTTTTAAATTTTGCACTTCATTTCAGATAATTTCACTGCTATGTCTGCAAGTTTCCTAATCTTTTCAGCTATGTTGTCTAATTAGTGAATATTTTACTTCAGACACTGAAGTTCCTAGAAATTTAATCTTCATTTCTTTTCATCTCCAGAAATTTAACGAGTCCAAGTCGGTGGATGTTCTGTTCTGCTGTCTGTAGTACTCTTGATTTTTCCCTACTTGTTTTTTCAGTTAGTGAGAGAGGCATGCGGAAATCTCCAGCTTTAATTGTGGATTTGTCTCTTTCATTTTTCAGTTCTGCCAGTTATTTGCCTTGTGTATTTTTGAAACTCCCTTATTTAGTTTCTGCATATTTAGGATTGTCACATCTTGGTTAACTGGATTTTTAAACATTATGAAATATCCTTCTTTTTATCTTTCCTACCCTTTTGCTTTAAACCTACTTATGTATTTATATTTAAGGAGAGTTTCTTGTATGCAGTATGCAGTTGGGCCCTGCTTTTTTATTTATCCAGTCTGACAACATCCAGCAAGAATTTTGACTGTGACCCAGCAGGGCTGGGGTGTTTCCTCTGGCCCAGGTGGCTTCCTATGGGGTGTGTAGACTGTAGGAGGGGAAGGGGAAGGCTCAAGCCCAGCCTTGGCACAGAGGCTCAAGTGAGCTCCTATGCTGCCTGGGGGCTCCATGCTCCTGTGTCCCTGGAGGTCCTCGCTCCTGTGACTCTGGGGGGTCTTATCCTCCCATGCCCCCTGGGGACCCCATGCTCCTGTGACTCTGGGACCCCGTGCTCCTGTGATGCCGGGGGGTCCCATGCCTCCTGGGGCCCCGTGCCCCTGTGACCCTGGGGGTTCCATGCTCCTGTGCTGCCTGGGGGTTCCGCACTCCTGTGCCGCCTGGGGGTCCCATGTTCCTGGGACCCTGGGATCTCACGCTCCCATGACCCTGGGGGTTCCACGTTCCCATGACTCGTGAGGGCCCTTGCTCCCGTGCTGCCTGGGGGTCGTGCGCTCCCATGTCCCTGGGGGCCCCATGCTTCCATGCCCCCTGGGTGTCATGCATTCCCGTGCCCACCACAGCCACTGTTGTGGGAAATGAGGGGACCTGAACTGACCCCGAGGGCTGAGACGGGGGCTCCACTCTTTACAAAAACCCGTGGATGATGATGTCAGGAACCGCTTCACACCCACATCAGAGTACATTTTCCTTTTTGACGTTGAAGTGATTTTCCAGAAACTGTTGGAGGTGGGTTTGCTCTATAATTCGTTGGCAGCTTGTACCTATTGTTAACAACAACAACAAAAAAATTATAAACCTGCTTCTTCATCTTCAGTGCTAGCAAGATGAACATAACTGAAAGAGGTTTGGGACTTTTTTTCCTTTCTTTTTTTTAAGAACCCTCCCAGCCTTCTGCCTGGCATACGGCTGAAATGGGACAAAAAGGGAAACTGAGCTTGCCTAAGCAGGGGGATAGAATATCAAAGGCGGTTGCCCTTCCCAAGTGCGGGTTTGTTTGCCCATCTGGACTCTGCCCCCTCCCACAGGAGCTAGCTGGGAGGTGGGCAGATGGGGGGTTCTCCTTTCAGAGGTCGCTCAATCTGCTCCTGCTGGCCCTGCCTGCCAGCCCTCTGCTGGGTCGGGTTTGCCCTGAAAACTGCCCGCATGCTGGTGGGTGAGCCCCTTCCGCTGCCAGACACGCTGGGAGGGAGTGGAGGCCTTGGCCGGGTCTGCCAGTTGATTCAGGGGCATTTTGGTCCACAAGTACTTCCTGGCCAGAGCCATGAGCCCTTCCGCCCTGTGGGGCCCCTGCTGGGGAGACCGAGGCAGGCAAGACACAAACACCCACTTCTCAGCAGCAGACTCCAGGACACCCTGGTTAAGGGATGAGGCTGCGGGCTCAGAGAAGGGACGGGAAGCAGGCCCAGCGAGCGTCCATGAGGCTCCTTTCTTGGGATCCCACAGGAGTGGATTGCCTAAGAATTAGGTGGTGGCTCGTCCCTGTTGTTAAAAAAGAAAAATACACCTTCTTTATCTCTTCCCACGTCTTCAATTTGGGGTGCTGTGGGCCCCAAGCCTAGTGCTTTAATGTTTCATTTGCTTGCCTCAAGCCACCCTGCAGATGTCTCATTATTTCCACTTTACAGTGGAGGAAACTGAGGCTGGGACTCACTTTGGGCTCCGTTACAAAGAAGAGATGCTCAGAGGAGGAGATCTGCTCCCCAGAGGCCGGGTGGAGAGTGGGGAGGAGACTGGGGGGGCTTTTCCCCGGGGGCGGGAGTCAGGGCAGTGCAAGGCCCACTGAGGCTCTGCTTAGTGGTTCCATTTGGAGGGAGCCATGGCCTTGGGAAGACGAGCGTCCGGATGAGGCTGGGGCTGGACCCGGAATCACAGACCCCAGGGGAGCCCCTGCCCGGGGATCACGGTCTCTGTGGCTGGTTTAGTCAGGCTTGGTTTTGCCACAGCTCTTGGGCATTTGGTGGGACCTCGGGGATGTCATCTTCCATGTTTTCGCTTCCCAGGCAAGGCACTCAGGCTCAGGGAACAGGGAACATTCCAGAGGCTCGGGGTGAGTTAACAGCCAAGCCTAGAGGAGAACCCTAAGGCTCCCCAATCACGGGGGTCCTGTGGACCCTGGTTCTCATGCTCCCCGGAGCAATTGTCCTTCCTTGGGAGCAAAGTGGAACCTGAGCTGGGCCCAGATGCCGGATCTTTCCTGGGAAGGTAGGATTTAGGATTTGTGGGTTTAGTGTTGTTGATGGGGCAGGGGGTTGTGAGCCAGGAGGTGCGGGGATGGGGGGCTTCTCCCATCCCAGGTACCCAGGACATTTCCTGGTGGCCACACTGGGTGACTCTCCCCTCCCTGGTGCTTAGCGAAGGCAGGGAAGATTGGGGGCTGCACCTCCACCCCGGAGAGACCCCAGAGAGTCACTTGCAGTGTCAGGAGGCCTTCTGTGCCTCCAAGGGCAGCGCCAGCGCCTCCTGGTGGGAGTGCCTGCAATTGCAGGGTATAGAAAGCCTGAATTATGGCCTGGGCGACTGGCCTTCAAATCTCAGCATTTGTGGGCTGGCCACGTCCCTCACCTGGGTGCCTTTTCTTCTGTTTCCTCACTGTCCTTCTTCCAGCAGAAACTGCCAGCCATGTCCCTGACCCAGCTGGGGGCCTGGCTGTGGGGATGGAGGCTGCAGCTGCCTTTGGGGTCCAGGCCTTGGGTGGACCTCATGGAGCAACCAGACTTGCTCTTGACCCCAAGAAGGGAGCTCGGAAGGGGACTGCTGCACTTCCTGGTCGGGGCCGGGATGACCAGGCTGTAAGGCCAGCCCACTCCTCCAGGACCGGAGGTGACAAGGAGATGGCTGAGCTGGCCAGGCCAGCCGAGTGGGGCCACTGGGCTGGAGTCTTCCAGACGGACATCCGTCCCCGGCAGGAAACTGCAGAGGACTTTTCAGACGTGGCCTTGCTAACAACATATCATGAAACTGAAAGAAACTTTTCTCAACTGTCAATAAACAAATTTCAATCAAATGTGCTAGAGGACGAACTGATGTATCCTTCACCTATAGTAAATAATATTGTAAGATTGCTGTCATACCAAGGGGTGATCCAAGAATTGACAGCTGAAAAATGTAGGAGAAAAAGTTATTATACAGAGGGCCAAGCAGGTAATTAATAATGTAACTGTGTGCTGTTTTTCTAGATTTCGTGATGTTTATGGTTGGTCAGCTTTTTAAAATGTGGCATCTGTTGTGATTTCATTCTCATTCTCAATAACTACTTCTGAACTTAATTTGTATTTGAAATTGGGTGCTCCTTTTCTTAAATGGGGTCCCCAAATCACATAAGCTCCAAGCCCCCCCAGGTCTGGATCTATGTAGCTGCAGCTTTGCCCTTTTCTCAGGAATAAGCTGCCCCTTCCTCCTCTCCCGCAGGTCCTGGGTGGAGGCCCAGGGCTTTGTAGTTTGCGCTTCCCATACGGAGATCTGTTTAGAAGAGGGTTTCCTTTCCTCCTAAAAGGAATGAAAGCTGTTCCAGGTATTCAATTCCCTGACCACAGGGATTGTGGGGAGCTCAGGCCCCCACGGAGGCCTCTGCTGAAGAGGGAGGGAGGGAGGCAGGCGTTGGGGGGGCTCTGCAGAATCTGGGTTGGACCAGATGGCAGGAGCAGGTGAGCAGGGCTCAAGGATACTTTCCTCCCCACTCCCCAGGGATCTCCAGGCCCTGCCCCTGCCTAGCCCAGAGCAAGACCCCAGAGGAAGGGGGCTCTGTGTGGCCTTGCTAGCCCCTCCGAGAGCTGACCGGCCACCCCTCAGCATGTGGAGCGCAGGCTGCTTTGGGGGCATAATGTCCTGATGTCTGAGGCATGTGGGTGCACCCTGGTGGGGGTGTACCTGTGTCTAGTGGGCAAGGGGTGGCCATGAGGGAGAAGGGGGAGTGTGCGGTGGAGTGGGGGGCATCATTGCCAGGAGGCAGATCATGCTGAGAACAGCAGCCCTTGGCATCCAGACCTATTCAATAACTGATGGCTCTTTGCCCTTGTGGGCTCTGGGGATGTGTCTGCACATAAATTTTAAGGTCCTTCTTGGCTTGGGATTTCTAAGAATCCCAAATGATTTCCTTGTAGGAGAGATGTAGGAAAAGCTATTCATCCATCCACCCATCCATCATCCATCCATCCATCCACCCATCCATCCATCCATCCATCTATCCATCTAACCATTCATTCCTCTATCCATTTGTCCATCTATCTACCCACCCATCTATCTGTCCATCCACCCATCCGTCCATCCATCCATCCATCCATCCATCCATCCATCCATCCATCCATCCATCCATCCAACCAATCAGTGTTCATTGAAAACAAGTAATGTTGAGACAAACTCTGGCCACTGGGTGCTAGGGTCACAGATGAGTCAGACATGGTCTCTGCCCTGAGAACTTCTCAGCCTCATTCTTAAGAAAGGCCAGGAGAGAAACAATTGCAGCACAGTGGGAGCCATGCTCTGGTCCATGCAGTGAGAGCCCTTGGAGCCCTTAACTTGGCCTGGGGTAGGCCAAGGATGGCTTTACATGGAGGGGACTTCAGAGCTGGGTCCTGAAGGAGAATGATGAGTTGGCCAGGTGGAGGATGAGGGAGAAGGACAATCCAGACCAAAGGATGCACCTCTCCCTCAGCCTCCTTTCCCTGTGACTAGCAGGGACAGGGGCAGAGTGCGCAGGCCAGGGTCCAGGGTGATGCCCCGTGTCCCTCATCTGCTGGTATTTTCAACCCTGTATATCCCCCCCCCATGTTGAGTCAGGGCTGGTCTGTGTGACAAATAGAGTGAGGCCAAGGTGTCAACAAGTAACTGGGTCAAAGGGGCATCGCAGCTTTTGTATTGTTTCATGAATCACTTGCAGGGAAGGCAGCCCTCAATCCAAGTCTTTCCTTCTCTGTGCCACCTGCCTGGACAAGGAAGATGGCTCTGATGAACATTTTTCACCAGGAACAGAGTGCAGGTGGAAGGAATTCCCACAAGGCATTCCCCTGTTCATTCATTGAGCAGATATATATTGATGGGTCCACCTTCCAGAGCCTACTTTCTAGAGGGGAAGGCAGGTCATGAAGAAACAAAGAAGTGCATGCTATGAAGAGAAATTAAGCAAGAGGATGGGAAAGTGAGCGTCTGGGTGTGGAAGCTTTTCAGTTAGGGTGATCAGGAGAGGTTGTAGGGGTGAGGGGACATTTGAGCAGAGACCTGAAAAAAGTCTATGCAGGAACCATGCAGATATCTAGGAAACAGTGTTCCAGGCGGAAGGCACAACAGTATGTGCAAAGGCCCTGAAGGAGTTGGCTTTGTGTGTTGGAGGAACAGCAAACGGGCCAGTGTGGCTGGAGCAAAGGGACGGAGAGCAGAGTGGCAGCCGGTGAGGTTAGGGAGGTGGGGGGCAGATCAGGTAGGGCTTTGTGAGCTAGAATGATGGGTCTGGAGAAGATGGGGGTACTTGTCCAGACTTGGAAGCTTATTTCAACTGGTCCCACCCTCTCAACTTTTTGACATTGGCCCATGGCAGCCACAGAATGGATGCTGGGGGACACTCATTATTTTGGGGACTAAGGTGAGGGCCCCATGCTGAGTGATGCCCTGCAGGAAGCCACGTGTACACCTTGACTCCAGGATGGGAAGGAGGTGCTGCCCCACTGCCTCTTGTCTGCCATATTGCTGAATATTTCTGCTTCCCAAGTTAAATTCAACTTCCTTAGCTTGGAGTTGAGATTCTTTGGAGTCTAGTTCCAGTTTACATTTCCAGCCTCATCTCATATAAATGAAATCATGCAGCATATAGCCTTTGAGTCTGATGTCTCTCATTTAGCCTAATGCATTTAAGATTCATCCATGTTGACCAATATTTCATTTCTTTTTATTGCTGAATAGTATTCCATTGTCTGGATGTACCTAGTGTGTTTATCCATTGTTTCCAGTTTTCCAGCTTCCAGCTTGGAAGGATTATGAAGAAAACCACACACACACACACACACACACACACACACAAATATCTACATACAGTTTTCATGTTTCTTGGATAAATACCTAGCAGTGGGATTTGGGGGTCCTATGGTAAGCCTATGTTTAATTTTAGAAGAAACTGCTGAACTGTTTTCCAACATAGCTGTACCATTTTGCATTTTCACTGGCAGTATATGAGGCTTCCAATTCCTCTGAACACGCACAGCATCTGGTATTGTGAGTTTTAAACAAGCAATTATTTATTTATGTATTTACCATTCTAATGGGTAGGCATTTGGTAGCATCTTGATGAGATTTTAATTTGCATTCCTCCGTGGCTGATGATTTTGAGCTTCTTTCCATGTGCTTATTTGTCAGTCCTTTATATTCTCTGGTGTATTCAAATATTTGGCATACTTTAAATTGGGTAGCTTAGTTTCTTATTACTGAATTTTGAATTTTCCTTAAATATTTTGGATACGAGTTCCTTTTCAGATATATCATTTGCCAATATGTTCTCCTAGTATGTGGCTCATCTTTTCATTTTTTCTAAAAGTGTCTTTCAATGAGAGGGTTTCAATTTTGAAAAAGTCCAATTTATCGATTTCTTCTTCAGTGGACTGGCCTTTTGGGGTCCTATCAAAGAAACCTTGCCTTACCCAAGGTTACAAAGATTTATATCCTGTTTTATATTCTGGAAGGTTTATAGATTTAATTTTTACATGTAGGCCTAGAGATCCTTTTGAGCTTCATAGATACGTGCGTTTATCCTTTTCATCAAATTTGGAAATTTTTTGGCCATTATTTCCTCAAGTATTTTAACTGCCCTTCCCCTCCTCTCCATCTAGGACTTTGTCAACCTGGGTGTTAGAACACTTGATGCTGTTCTGTAGGTCATGAGTCTTCACTCATATTTTTCAGTTTTTTCCCTCTCTGTGCTTCAGTTTGGATGGTTTTGAGTTCCTTGATCTTTTATTCTAAGCTGCTACGATGTCTATCTGATGAATTTTTCATTTCAGATGCTATATGTTTCATTTTTATAAGTTCCATTTTTTTATATCTTTGATTTCTCTTTTTATTACATCCATGTTTCCCTTTCATTCTTGAGTATATTTTGAATAGCTGTTTTAAAGTCAGTGTCTGTTAAGTCCATCATCTTTGTTATTACTGGGTCTCTTTCTTTCAGCTTGTCTTTCTCCAGCTTACAGGTCACATTTTGCTGCCTCTTGGCATGTCTAGTAATTTTTGATTGGATGCTGGGCAGTATGTATCTCACACTGTTGTATGTTTGGGTTTTGTCTTCTTTCTTTCCAGAGTATTGAGATTTTTGCTGCAGGCAGTAAAGATACTTGTGGATCAGCTTAAACCTTTTTGAAGCTTGTTTTTAAGCTTTGTTAGGGAAATTCTGGAGTAGCCTATACTCTAGGGCTGGTTTATCTCTATGACCAAGGCATGGTCCTTCTGGGTGTCTACTGAATGCTTGAGGTATTTAACCAGGTATCTCCCTCTGGCTGGTAGGAACCCACAAGTATCTCAGCCCAGTGTGGGCTCTGGAACTGCTCAGCTCATAGCTCCCCAGTGGTTATGCTTTGCATATGAAAGTTTCCCTTTACACATGTGCTCATTAATCTTTTTTTTAAATTCAGTTTTATTAAAACACATGCACATAACATATAATCATCCATGCTATACAGTCAACTGTTCACAGTATGATCATCTAGTTATGTGTTCATCACCACAATCTATTTCTGAACATTTTCCCTACATCAGAAAGAATCAGAACAAGAATAAAACATAAAAATGAACAAACAACACCCAAACCATCCCCCCATCCCATCCCATTTGTCATTTAGTTTTTATCCCCATCTTTCTACTCATCCATCCATACACTAGATAAAGGGGGTGTGATCTACAAGGTTTTCACAATTACACTATCACCCCTTGTAGTCTACAGTATTATATAATCATCT
>PVKY010007606.1:0-14764 GCA_004027775.1 Bradypus variegatus
GGGTCTTCCCTCATTCTCCTGTATCTTCTCTCTCTCCCCCGCACTGCCTCACTAGTCACCTGTCTCCAGGCCTCTCTCTGTTGCCTTCAGAGCCATAAATCTCAAAACGCACTCTCTGCTCCCATCTGCAGTCTACCTCCATCTCCCTACTGAACCTGTTCTCCAGAAATCACCAATGAATTCCATGTTCCCCAACGCATATTCTTTGATCCAGCAATCCCAGGTGAAAGGACAATCCCATGCCAAAGGACATTTTCCACTTTTAGCAGAACTTGTCTCAAGTATCAAAACTGAATGTCATGTTTCAATACAACCGTTTCTAACCAGTGGCAGTTTTTAAACAATCATGAACTTCGACATACCAGACCCTTAGTGCACCTAAATTAAGACCTCTAAGGAACAAGGGACTTGTTTCAACCAACTGCTGCAAACCCGTGGACTCATTCCAGCATCTCCAGGGTCCAAGCTTTCAACTCTTAGTTAGCATAAATATGAACACTCCCTTTCCAGCAGCTAAAAATCCCTCATTTATCCCCCTGCATGAGCTACTCACTGTTTTCTCTGCTGTATTCCTCTGCCTGACAAGTAAAGAAACTCAGCTTGGGTGTTTGGTTTTGTTTGCTCAGCTAGACTGATTTTGTTTTAATTTTATTTTTAGCTCTGACAGTCTTTTATTCTTCACACCCTTTTCAAGGACTCTAAGCGATGGGGAGAAAAAAGAAAAAACAAAAAACTAAACACCAGTACATATGACTATAGGTATGAAGATGCCCTCTGTTGTATTCTTCATTTGTCAAAAAGCTGGAAACTGAATGCGTATTGACAGAGAAATGGTTGAATACGCTGTGAACCAATCGTACAACAGAATATGGTTCAGCTGTTTAAAAGAATGAGCTGACTCTATTGAGTTTCAGATATTTCCATGAGATGTAGCTCTTAAGGGAGAAAAGCAAAGCTGCAAAAAAATGTGCATTGGCCCAGATTTTTTAAACAACCCAAACCAACCACCTTAATAAGTGTCCTTCTGTTTGAAGATGACTCTATGAATCCACAGGAAGTTGACCAGACTCTTTGGGCTTGACTTGGGGACACCTGCCAGGGTTGAGGTGGCAGGGAGGGGTGAAGAGGGAGACAGAGAGCCAAGGGGAAGGAATCTGCCAGCTTTTTCCCTCTCTGAATGGATAGACAAAGCTACCTAGGAAACAAATCTTCTCTGACTCTTCTCTGAACCCTGAGTGTCCCCTCTCTAGCACCTTTTTGAGGCCCACAAAGGCTCCCCCATTTCTCACTCCCTACCCCAATATTCTCTTGGTATGCAGAGTGGGTGGATGAGGAGGAGGGAGTAAATTTGCCTAAAGAGTCCAAGATACCACCTGGAAAAAAAAAATGAGGCCGTGATTCTTTTTGATATTGCTCAATACTAAGTCCTCTCTGAAACGTTGTGAAGATCCCCATAGAGCTCCAGCAGCAGGAAAGAGCTCCAAGGGTCCCAAAAGGGAAACTCTGGGAGGGGAGTGAGTGTCCGGTCTCATAACCAGGTTCAACGCCAAGGCCCAAAGGTTCGGGAGGCTGAGGTTGGACCTGGCCCTGGCCCACCCCTTGGGCTGGCCATCCTGACACCGCGGTCATGCTCTGGGGACTCTGGCTGAGCCTGTGTGAACAAGAAGAGTTTGGAAGCCCAAGTGTATGTCACTGTTGTGTCCTATGTGTGGATCCCTGCAGCACTAGGAAATGACCCATTAGAATGGACAGGACAAAGTTTCCCCAGCTAGATCTTAGGACAACGATGGAAGCAAGTGATGGTACTCGGAAAGGGAAGTGCTGGACTTCCTGCAAAAATGCCAGGTGGGGACACAAATTACTAACCGGAAAAATAGAGGATACTATTTCTATGCTGAAATCAGATAATATGATTACATAGTTTAAAATTACATCATTTATAATGCCATGTTTGTATGTCCAATGTGTAGATGCCCTCAAAAGACAGATAAAGATGGATTTAGCCCAGTGCTAAATACAGGCTCCAAACACTAATGTAGCAGGCACAATCAAGTTATCCTTAAAACTCACTGCTGTTTGAGCCAAATTGTCATGGGAGAAAGGAAAGGAGTGAAATTGTTCTTGTATTTAAAAAAACACTAACACACCTTTTTGGAAGAAGGGGAGAGAATGCAGCTTTGATCTGTACACATGGAAAATGGGGGCTTCACTACCACCAAGAGCCCAGGCAAAATCAGACCCCTGGTCCTTCCTGTGGCACAGAGAACAAAAAGAAGTGTGTGTTCTTAAAAAGGAAAAAGAGAAAGTGGGAGGAAGGGTCTCGAGGGGTTGGAGCCTGAATGGGAGACTGGGGTCTGTGTACTGATATGGGAAGAGTCTGGCCAGATGCGTGGTGCTGACATTCAATTGGAAACGTTCCCAGTCTGTAAATGATAGAATAATAGCAGCTAATACAAACAAGGACTAAGTATCAGGAAGCGTTTTTAAGTTTTAAACGTGTTAATTCCTTCAGCATCTGCAGCAGCTTGGATGACTGTTTGCAGTTACTTGTTCCCTGTCATGTGGCCTCGCAGTGTGCTAAGTGGGCAGAGTAGGAGCACAGGACAGCAGAGAAGCAGGCTAACGGGAAGACTGATTTTGAAAGTAGGTATAAAACAGACTGTCTTTTATAGACACAGGTAACCCGTGGAGGGTATATGTGGGTAAGGCTGGAAACTGCTCTTATGTGGGATGGGAACTGGAAGCATTCTGTTTGGATATTACAGAACAAGGTGACCCCAAAGACCTGGAGAAACTGGGAACCAGCAAGGGACAGACACCCAGACCTAAGGACAGAGGATGTAGGTAGGAGTGGACTTAGAAGATAAGAAGAGGACGACACCGAGTAAGAATCAGACTCCTCTGTGCATTTGGAGGCTGGAAGGTAGGGACTAGAACCGTCTCTCATACATCCCCCCAAAATCATTGCTCCAAGTCATTTTTAAGGATCTGGCTTTATGGTAGATTTACCATGCCCTGGTCAGGGCATTTGTGAGTCAAATGCTTATACTGACTTGAAGCAAAAAGGATCTAGATAGAAACCTGCACAGGGGCTTCATCCTATTCCTGGATCAGTGACAAAGCCTGAATCCCGAATTGTCCTTCTGATGTTACAAACGTCCCTATACAGCACCTTCCCCATTGCTGTTCCCTGAGTTTCAAAGCAGGCACCAGAGTTCAGTAAGGTGAGGTTGGAATGCAAATAAACCTGGAACACACTTGAGGGAAGGGGCTGCATTCATCTGGAAAGGACAAGGTTCAGAGGGAAATGCCCACCATATGCTGGGTCTCTAAGTGATCCCATACTGTACCCTAACACTCGTATTAGTGTTCCTGGGCCCCTAATATTTTTCACCCACTATGGTGGTTGGAGAAAATGAAGCTTTCATTGCCCTGCCTCATTTAGGCTTTTCTCAAGATGTCTGGCCCATAGTATTTGGGGTCCTAATGTCAGGATGTTTGAAACAGGGCTGGGGAGTGGGGTGGGGAAGCAAGCCTTTGAGCTATTTTCCATGTTCTCTGCAGCCCAAGGCACTCTTGTTCATTTATTGAGGCACTGAGTTCAAAGATGGTAAAGTAAGGAACCGAAGGGACCTCCTGGGCTGGTATGGGTCCCAGGCTAGCAGCAGGGCACTCCTTGTAGCCCCGCAAGACCTCCCAGGCTGTCCACCCAGAAGGCGGCCCCAGGCCTTCCCCAGGTGGCGGCCAGAAAGCTTGACACTTTCTCCTCCCTCTGGAACTCAACCAACCTCCTTTTTCCTCCTCATTCTCTAAAACCTCTGAAGACTTCGAGAAGGGCCCTCATTCTTGCTCCCTCCAACCCTGAAGCCTCCCCAGAATGTCCGGGGGGTCCGGAGAAGCCCGGCCGCACCCTCCCTCTCGGCTTCGCCCGGGCCAGGGTCCCTGGATCTGCCGCAGCCGCGCGCCCCGGGGAAGCGCAGCCCTTTCCCAAAGCCCAGCTCCTCCGCCCGCAGGTTGGGGCTAGTTTAGGGCGGAGACTCGGGAGCGCCTTAAAGCTGCGAGAAGGGCGGGGACGCAGACCCATCTTTTTATGGCCCGGAAATGGCCCTGAGGCGCCCCGACACCCGCCAGTCGCTGGGCGGCCAGAGAAACCCGCCGGACGGGGCTCCCGCTCACCCAGGCCGCCCCGGGACGCCATGGGCCGCTACCGCATCCGCGTGGCCACCGGGGCCTGGCTCTTCTCCGGCTCCTACAACCGCGTGCAGCTGTGGCTGGTCGGGGCGCGCGGGGAGGCGGAGCTGGCGCTGCAGCTGCGGCCCGCGCGGGGCGAGGTCGGCGGGCGGCCGCGGGGACCCCAGAAGCGGGCCGGACGCGCGGCGGGAGGGCGGCCCCGGCGCGGGGGGGGGCCAGCGGGGGCCCGGGAAGCTGGGGGCGAGGCGGGGGACTTCCAGGGAGTAGGGACGCCCGCGCCAGGGCGGGGAGACAGGAGCCCGGAACCCGAACGGGGGCTCCAGTCCCCTCTCTCTTTCCACGACCCTGGCCCTTGCAGCCTCCAACTCCTTTAAATGACCCGGTGAGCCGGTGTAAATGGACCTTTAGTGGTCAAACATGAAATTCTGCGAGAGCTTGGCCGTGGCAACAGCTCAACCAATGGTACCGAGTATAAGTAATGATGCTTAATGGATTCAAGACGCAAACTCCGGGCCACCCACGGCGCGCTCTCATCCTCCCTGTGAAATGGGGCGTCCGAGACCCCCGGCGCAGGTTGTCCTGAGAGGATAGAGGTGATGTCTTTGGAGACCTTGGTAATCTGAGGCTGCCCAAAGGGGCATCCTCCTTCCTACCCGCAGCGACACGACCTCTCCCCGGTGCCTGCCACTAAGCCTAAGTCTTGCGGGTTCTGGTCCCTACAGGAGGAGGAGTTTGATCACGACGTTCCCGAGGACTTGGGGCCACTGCAATTCGTGAAGTTGCGCAAGCACCACTCCCTGGTGGACGACGCATGGTTCTGCGACCGCATCACCGTGTGCTGCCCCGGAGCCTGCGAGGAGGTGGCGTTCCCGTGCTACCGCTGGGTGCAGGGCGAAGGCATCCTGAGCCTGCCCGAGGGTACCGGTGAGGGGGCAGTGCCGGGGAAGTGTGGGGGCAGGGGAAGTGAGAGCAAGGCTTCAGGAACTGCTGGAGGCCGGGCTGAGGAAAATCCCAGGGGACTAGGAAAAAAAATAGGTGTAAGGCATGTTAAGTATGGGGAACCCAGGGTGCAGAAAGGAAAGGAAAACTAATGTTATAAAATTCCTAAATAATACACAGAATAAAATAGGCTTCTAGTGAGGCTGGGAGCAGGAAATAAGTGACCTGAAGATTCTGTCTTCCAAGAAAGTGAGGACAGAGAATCAGAGTTGCAGCAAACTTAAAACACATGAAGATGGGAAAGAAAAGACTCAGAACTAGTTGGGGGGTGGGGGTGGGGACAGGTAAGGGTAACACACGGCATAGCTGATGGGTGACCACGAGCAGGAGGCAGCTGAGGGAAGCCATATAACTTTAGAGAGCTAGTAAGACTGGGAAAACCTGGAATACAGCTGGGAGGGATAGGGGAGCACATTGGCAGGGGGTGGGGATGGATGAGGATAGTAAATATGGAATTTGTTACAGTGGGAATCAAGTAAGAGATAAATACAGAGCAAACTGATTCAAGGGCAGTTAGGGATGGAAACTTGAAATACATGACTTGGAGAGACAGGTGAGTACAAGTACAATTGAGAGAAGGAACAAGGGACTAAATACAGACTATGATACTAAATCCCAGAAAAGTGAAGCCAAGTAAAAGAAGCCAACATAGACCTTTTGAGGTCAGGTGAAGCTGCAACAGGCAAGGTCCAGGACATGTGAAACTTATTAAAACAGTGTGTAACAGAAGATAGGTGTGTGCAAGTGGGTGGATAAGATTTTATCACCTTAATTAAGGTAATTGATTGAATCACAGAAATTGATGAAATAGGGTCAGTTTAAGGGACAAGAAAGGGTGGCAAACATTGAATTTTTGTCTCAAGGAAGACATGAAGGCTGAGATAGGTGAAATCAGTGGCTAAACATTGGCAACAATGGGTTAAATGTGTCTGGGGATCAATCAAGTGAGCAAAGTAAAAGATAAAAGCAATAGAGCATGCCTGGAAACATGGAACATGATGCCAAAAACGGAGATGCGGATTAAGTGGGGAAAAGCACACGACCTGATAAAGCAATGGAGTCTTAATGTCTCCCCAGCTCGCCTGCCAGGAAACAATGCCTTGGACGTGTTCCAGAAGCACCGAGAGAAGGAACTGAAAGCAAGACAGCAGATCTACTGGTGACCACTTGCCTAAAGACCTCCCAACTGCCCCATCCTGTCCCTGTCCCTTCTGCCATTACTGACCCCTTGTCCCTAATTCTTAGCTGGGCCACCTGGAAGGAAGGGTTACCCCTGACAATCGCTGCCAACTGTAAGGAGGATCTACCTCCAAATATGAGATTCCACGAGGAGAAGAGGCTGGACTTTGAATGGACACTGAAGGCAGGGTGAGGAAAAAGCTGGAGGTCAGAGTGGAGTGAGGGCTGGGAGACCTAAGAATGGTGGTATCTGTGAAGGGCTAAGGATTCTTTCCTGGATACCTGTCCTAGGGCTCTGGAGATTGTCCTCAAACGTATTTATACCCTCCTGAGCTCCTGGAACAACCTGGAGGATTATGATCAGATCTCCTGGGGCCTGCGGAGTGCCCTGGCTGGTCAGTGATAAACCTCTTGATGGCCCCACTTGATGTCGCAGCCACACTCTCCATAGTTACCCCATAACTCCTTGCTAAATGAGAACGCATCATGCCTGGTCATCTGACAGAGGCCTTAAGAATGAAAAAAGAGGTGCTGGGTTGGGGGTAGGCACATATGCCAGGATCCCACTGGTAGAGTCCGGAGGAGAGGGATATCACCTAGAGAACATCCTCTTATCCCACACCCCTTCCCCTCCAGAGAGGGTTCAACGGTGCTGGAAGGACGATGAGCTGTTCGGCTACCAGTTCCTCAATGGCACCAACCCCATGCTGCTGAGACGCTCCACGCACCTGCCCTCCCGGTTAGTGCTGCCCTCGGGGACAGAGGAGCTTCGGGCCCAGTTGGAGAAAGAACTCCAGGTACCTCCTCCCACCCTTATCTTCTCTACATACACAAGGAAACCTGGTGAAGGGGAGAGATCAAAGATGAGTGCAGGGGAAGGGAGGCTGCAGTGACCCACTGGCCCTTGGTGCAGTTCTTGGGTTGGAAAAGTCTAGAGGTGATAAAGCAGGTAGGGACAAAACCGTGAATGGATCCTCAGACCACCAATGGGGCCAGAGAGGTTGTTAGAGGCAGTGACATCCCCTGGAGGGATGCCAGTGCTCTGGACACCAGTGTCCTAGGGCAGGGAGAAAGATGAGGAGAATCAGGGCAATTTCCTGGAGGAGAGAAAATGGACATGAGGAGGACAGGCCCGGGCAGGATGGGGGGGTGCGCATATGCACATGTGAGCTGTATTTGGTGGCAGAGGTCGACACAGGAACCTCTGGAATTCTTGGGAGATCAGGGCAGGGAGTGGAGGAGGATTTGCCAGGCCAGTGGGAGCCAAACACAGGCAGCAGGCAGTTAAGAGATGGGGAGATGATGTGGAAAGGAGCCTGGCCATCTTGATAAAGGGGAGACCTTACAAAACCTGTGATGCAAAGAGGATTACACTAACCCCATTCTAAATCCAGAATTCCAACCACACCTGCTTGAACAAGATGTCTTGCCTCACTAGGCTTGTTTCTTCGCTTTAAAATGAGATGAATCAAACCAGATGCTCTGGTTCTGCCACTGAGATTCTGGAACTGATATAGGACGAATAGCCAGAAGCTTGACTGAGTATCTTTAAGTGCCTTGCCCTTTGTTTCTTGTCCCTTTGGGGGCTGACTTTTGGACACATTCCTCTTATCCCCAGAATGGTTCCCTGTTTGAGGCTGACTTTATCCTACTGGATGGAATTACAGCCAACGTGATCCAAGGAGAGAAGCAGTACCTGGCAGCCCCCCTTGTCATGCTGAAGATGGAACCCAGTGGAAAGCTGCTACCCATGGTCATCCAAGTAAGGCACCCCAACACTTGTCTCTGTTCACATCAACCCTGCTCCCAGGGACCCAGACCCCTGGCTCTTGGCTCCTGAACCCCAACCTCACCTAGGGAGACCTGTCTTCATATTGCTCTTTGCTTTCTTGCATCCTAGTCTCCTCTGACTCACTCAACTGGAATTACTTGTTGAAGAGTCATAATGGTCTTTGGGGGTTCTTAACCTGCCACCTGGTGGGTCTCAAACTTCAGTATGCATCAGAATCACCTGAGGGGCTTGTTAAAACACAGGTTGCTGGGCCCCACCTCCAGAATGAGTATTTGCATTTCTAGCAAGTTCCAAAGCAATGCTGGTGCTTCAAGTGTGGAGCTGTACTTTGAGACTCACTATTCCATCTCTCAGGGACCTGTGACTCTGAACACCCATTCTCTCTCTCTCTTTTTCCTTTCCTTTTTTTTAAATGCAATTTCATTGAGATATAGTCACATACTAGATAATCATCCAAAATATACAAATCAGTGATTCATGGTATTATGATATACTTGTGCATTCATCCATTCTCTCTTAAGTATAGTTTTCTGCCACTATTCTCACCAACTGGCCAGTTGACAAGCACTGTCACTTATCTCACACTTCCAGCTTCTCCTTCGCATTCCCCTATCCTGGCTCAGACCCTTGTCACATTTCTTCCAAACCACTACCAGGGACTAACTGGACTCCCTCCTTCTAGTCTTTCCTCCATTCAACCCAACCAAGATGGCACTCAACACTGCAGCTAGTTAGAGGCAGGGGAGAAGGGTCTTCATTTCTCCTACTAGATTATAGCCTTCTGGAAAGCAGTTCTGTTATCTTAGTTATCGCTGTTTCCCCTAGAATGCTGAGCATAGTGTCTTACATATAGTAAGAGCTGAAGAAATGCTTTCTTTCTCCCAGCTCCAGCCTCCCAGCTCCAGTTCCTCTACGCCACCACTCTTCCTGCCCTCAGATCCCCCACTTGCCTGGCTCCTGGCAAAGTCCTGGGTACGAAATTCAGATTTCCAACTGCACGAGCTCCAGTATCATTTGCTGAACACTCATCTGGTGGCAGAGGTCATTGCTGTCGCCACCATGAGGTGCCTGCCAGAATTGCACCCTATCTTCAAGGTATGGGCTCTACTCCCCACCACCCATGTCTGTCAGCCCCCAGAGAGAAGAAACAGCCCAATATCAAATGATTTTGTAGCAGCAAAAATTATAGAGATTTGTGAATGGATAAGGGGAGAAGAGAAGGAAGACTGTCTCAATACTTTGAGCCTTGTATATTTATTAAGTCGAGTCACTTGGTGTTTCTTCATGACCTCTGAAATGCTGAGAGATTTAACAGTCTAGCATGGACTTGGACTATAGCTGCACTACAGGTGGTAAACTAAAGCCTATTCCTGCCTCAGGAGATTTGCTCTTTAGCTAGGAAGACAAGTGATGGCCATCAAGAAGAGACAGCCCATAAAAACTACAGTACTGACGGAGAATGTTCCTGCACAACTAAGAAAGAACATAAAACTTGCAGATAAAAAGCAAGGAAAGAAACTGGGCAGCTTACTTATACTTGCTGTAAGAGACAGGTGGATGAAGATGTAACGTAGGATGGGGATGACAGGAATGGAAGGGAAAAATCAAAGACCTGGAATTGGGGGAAGAGTAGCTGCAGCATGTGTAGGTACAAGATCAGAGAGAGAAAGACCGGAGGTCGAAGCTTCTGAAACCCCTAGGATCCCACAGGGTGGGTGTGTGGTACTGACATAGCTATAATTTCATAAAACAGTGAGTCCATTATTGATTGTTAGACAGATAGCATCAAAATAAGGTCTATGATGGTTTAAAAAATGCTTGCAAAATTTTGTTGATACTTTAGGTATCAGGAACGTGGCAGAGAATGGGACAAAAGGGATATAAACTTATGAACGAGAACGACTGTCAGAAATGGTGAAGTCAGAGAAGCCAGTCTGGGGGCAAAGAACAGACATTCAGTTTTAGACACATGGAGTTTGAGAGTGGGAAGATGTGCAATTGACGACTGGCCAGGCAGAAGAACAGAATTACGTGTCCCCACACCCCCCTGAACCTGGCCATTAACAGCTATTATCTCTGGGTTCTGGGGTACCAAAGACAATACAGTTCCCAGGCTGATTAATAGAGTCTTAGATTTTATAGACGTCTTGATGCCTCCTGCTGATATCACCATCTTCTGCCCACCTTGAATAGGTTACACCACTATTCACACTTAATATTCCCCTTACCAGTTCAGCCCCTCCCTGTCCATGTCCCCTCCCCATAACAACTTCATCCCCTGGCACACAGCTGAGTGGCCATCAAGACACCCAAGAGGACTAAGGCTGTAGGTGTGATAAAGGTGACCTGTGCAGGTTCTGGACTCAGACTGCCAGGGACTGGGTCCTGGCCTTGGTACTTATAGCTTGTGTGTTGCAGTGTCCTCATCTCTAAATGGGGATAACAGGACCTCCACTTGGGGTTGTTAAAAGATTAAATGACAAGACAGATGGTGAGACACAGACTAAGTGCTACAAAAAAACATTGGTTCTTGCTATTATTATTTTGAGTTGTTTGGCCTCAGGTGTCTCTACTCTGCAGGTGGACTTTGGGATTTCTGTGACACACAGCATCTTTCCATGAACTTTCCCAAAAGTTTCAGACCAATGTGAGCTGCTTTGATCTCTTGGCACCAGGGGTATCTTGGCTCCTTCCCCATGTCCAGCATCACAAGTCAGACATGTGCAACCACAATTGCATGAACCCTGCATACCAACTGGGTGAAAATGAAGACAAAGTAATCTAAGACCAAGGAAATGCAGAGAGGATCAGGTGCCCTTTCTTCAGTAGCTGAGGGAAAGCAAGGGCCTAACCATGTTAAACTGGGAAGGGGGTAGATTTGATGACAGCTCCTCGGCGGCTTAAGCAGGCGTCTCAGTGTGGCTCCTTAATTCTGACGGAAGGTAGCCTGTGAGCCTTCCTTCCCCCCACCCCCAGTATAAAAAAATCCAAGAGTAAAACAACCAGGGGTTGGAGGAACAGCCTTGAAAATGAGCAGAGAGGCTACTTTGAGCCAAGAGGATAAGAATGGAAAAGGGACAATAAAAGCAAATCCAAAGTTAAGGGGCCAATCTTTAAAAGACACCCACACTCAAGGTGGAAATAACAAAGACAGGGAGACTAGCTACTCCTGGAGAACTGGTGGGTGCCAGGCACTGTGTGAAACCCTCTGCAAACCTTATTCTGGGAGGCATCACCACAGAGCCTGAGGTTAGAGCCCCTATCCCCCACCCCACTGACAGACGAGGACATCATCCCTTGGAGAGTTCACCACCTTGGCCAATACCATGAGTGAGTGATGAAGCGTGGACTCAAACCCAGTCAGTCTGGCTCCAGGGCCCGACTCACAGGGAGGTGGAGAGCACGAGAGTGATCAGAGAAGCAGAAGACCAGCCTGCTAAGGCAGCTGCGGTGGGGGGAGCATCGGGAGGCTAGAGAAGGCCACCACGTCGACCCCGCTCCCTGAGGAGTAGCCTCCCTAGGTGGGGCCACCAATAACCACCCCCTCCAATCTCCTCTACCCCAGCTCCTGATCCCCCACATCCGCTACACCATGGAAATCAACACCCGGGCCCGGACCCAACTCATCTCACACGGAGGCATATTTGATAAGGTAAAGAGGGAATGGGTCATGGGGCCACCTAATCATCCATCTCTCTGTGAGCCCGACACCTTCAGGATCCCAGACCAACTATGGGTGTATGCTCACGAGCCTGCCTCTTTTATACCCATGATTTTGCATCTGAACCCCCCACCACACACACTATGAACCCCTTATACAGCATGCCCTGATTCTCCAGCCCTGCTTCCACCCCTCAAGACCACTCATCTCCCTCGGCCCAGGCAGTGAACACAGGTGGTGGAGGCCATGTGGACTTGCTCCGTCGGGCCGTGGCCCAGCTGACCTACCACTCCCTCTGTCCTCCTGACAATCTGGCTGACCGGGGCCTGCTGGGCATCCCGAGTGCCCTCTATGCCCACGATGCTCTACGGCTCTGGGAGATCACTGCCCGGTGGGTGAGAAGTGGAGTGGGGATGGGAGGAAGATGGGCCAAAGAAAAGTAAAAACAAGAAGGTCTAGACAGGAGGAACAGAGAGCTGAAGACTGGGGAGAGATGAGAAAGACTGAGTGGATGGTGGGTAGGGTCTGAAAAGGAAGAGACTGGGTCAGGTGAAAAAGCCTGGGTGGGGAAAGCTGGGCAGGGGTTGGCTGGATGGAAAATGAGATCTGCAGGGATCAGAGTTTTTGTTAAGAAGAATGGCCAGCAACCATGTATGGACATTCCTAGAGTTAGTGACCCACAATCCCCTACTTCTCTGCACTAGGTATAAAAAGGGCTGACAGTGTCCCCTAGCCTCTTGTCCGATCTGTCCCCACATACAGTGGGCAGAGGCCACAGAGAAAAGGAGTAGAGGTCAGAGGCTGGAGCCTTCTACTTCCAAGAGTGCAACTCCTTTCTTCCCTTGCAGGTACGTGGAAGGGATCATCCACCTCTTCTACCAAAGGGATGACACTGTGAGAGGGGACCCCGAGCTGCAGGCCTGGTGTCGGGAGATCACTGAGGTGGGGCTGTGCCAAGCCCAGGGCCGAGGTAAGATCCTTCCGCAGAGACAGGAACTCCTCGGACACTCAGCCCAGTGCCCATGCTCAGCCCCACCCTTCTGGGGATAGGACCCCAGCCCCTCATCACACCCCCCTCTCTCCACACACCAAATCATTCCAAATCCCATGCACACTTGCTAAGCAACAGATGGTCCCAGCCTCTGAACAGTTCTAGATCCCCAAGAATTGTCCTCCTCAGAGACCCTGGCCATCAACACCCACCCCACCCACATCCCTGGTCACAGATGCCCCTCACCTCCAGAGCATGGGGCCCAACGAGGCCAGAACCACAGCCAGCGAGGGTCTTGGCCCAGCCCCTGCGGGGGCTCACGTTCTCGCCTCAGGGTTCCTTGCCTCCCTACATAAGGATATAAATGGAGATATTTTTCCTACCAGAGCCCAGGGTGACCCACCCTAGCTTTCCCTCCCTTCTCCTGCCTGCTACTGTCCCGCACACACAGAAGGGCCACACACCTTGTGGAACAAGGTCATTTCTAGATGCACCCCTGCTGTGGAACAAGGTCATTTCTAGATGCAAACTCAATACTGTACATGCTTTGGCTGAAACCTGAACTCAGTGCTTCGTGGGGCTCACGTTTCTTTGGCCAAACTGCCCTCTCAACAGGACCAGCCCCTACCTTTAGTCACCCTTCACCCCCTACCCCCATTTTCATATTGGAGGAAGAAACAGACCTTCTTAAGCCCCAGAGAGCGCTCTTGCCAGGTTCACACTCCTCTCTCTAGCACACATCTAGCCTTAAATCTGACTGCCTTGAATCCTTCTTCAGCCCCTGCCCCTTCACACTTCAAACGAACATGCTGAACCCCCGCCACTAGCCATCAGTGCCGGGCCCTGGACACAGGGAGCAATAAATCAGTGCCCTTGGCCTGGAGGGGGCCTCTCCCTGGAGAAACCGGATCAGACTTTCTTTAGTATGCTCAGTTCTGTCCCTCAGGTGCCACATGCCCCAAAAGATCCTTATTCCTCCTTCCCTGGCCATCTTCTCCCCAAACAGTATACATTTAATACATTTAGAAATTCAAAAGAAACATTCACATGTGAACTGTAATCTCCACTACCTGCCTCTCATTCCCTCCTTCCCCTTACTCTCCCTCCATTCTCATAGCTCACCTTGACCTACTGTCCCAACGCTCTTTTGAGAGGAAGTGTACGAAAATTAAACACAGCATGGCATTTGCAGTTAGGAACCCGAGTTCAAGAGAAGCCTCTGCCTTTTCCCAGCTATATGATCCTGAAAAGCAGTTTAATCTCTCTGGGCTTCAGTTTTCTTACCAATAAAATGGAAATAATTATATTTGGTCCCTTTAACTAATAGGATTATTGGGTCTTTGAGCCTCACCTTTACTATAAAATGAGTGGCCTGGGATAACCCTTCCGAGACAGGCCTCCTAGCTGTGATGCCAGGAATCCATAACTCCCCTTATTCCTTGCCTTCTCACTTGGACACTTACAGTGCCCTGTCTGGGAACAGGAGGAAGCATCTCTAAATTTGTAACCACTTCTGAGGCAGGGGATATTTGATCACTCAGGCCCTTTCAGCCCCTAACCCTCCCATAATAACAACAACCATTATTTATTGAGTACTCACTACATGCCAGGTGATTTCAATACATTAACTCATTTATGAGCTAGGTATCGTCCAGGTGATAAAACCGAGGTTCGGAGAGGTTAATTAGCCAAAGTACCCAAGCCAGGGTTGAAGCCTATGTCTGATGCAAATAATTTGAATAAATAACAACTAAATGTACAAACACTCACCAGTTCTAACATGTGGACATCCCAAGACATCAGCTTTATTTCCTTCCTCTCGGGTGTGCCGTGGCCTCTAAGTCTTGTTCCTTTCCCGTCCAGGTTTCCCTGTCTCCTTCCAGTCCCGGGCTCAACTCTGTGGTTTCCTCACCATGTGTATCTTCACATGCACTGCCCAGCATGCAGCCAT
>PVKY010007607.1:0-14761 GCA_004027775.1 Bradypus variegatus
CAATGGGGGGAGGAAGGGAATGGGATATTTTGAATGTTCTTTTCTATTTTAATTTTTATTTTATTTTTTGGAGTAATGAAAATGTTCAAAGATTGATTGTGAACAACTATATGACAATGCAGTGAACAACTGATTGTATGCTTGGAATGACTGTATGTTATGTGATTATATCTCAATAAAATTGTATTAAAAAAAAGTGGTGGATCTGGGTATATGGGTGAGTGATATGTTTGAGTTCTCAGTTTGGGTTCTGAATTATTTTTTGCAGCTGTTCAAACTTTAGAATATCTGCAATATTTGCAATATTTTGCAGAGTTCCCATATACTACCTCCTCACACACATATTATTCTTTTGCATTAGTGTGGTTAGTACTCACACTTCAAATAAAACCTACCTCACTTACCACAGTCGGTATCTCGAAACTCAAAGAGACCAATATTTGTAACTACTCAAAAAGTACAAAAAAACAATCCACAGGCCCTGAGGCTAATTGCAAAGAGGAGTGTCAACACTGCTGGAAGATGGGCGGATGCTCCTGTGGTGGTTACATTGAAGCAAACAACTCTCCAATTACAGGTATCATCATCTCATAATTAACAGATTAGGTTAAATATATTATAGACAGCATTAACTAAAAATAATTCTAGAAGGGAAGATACCCAGCAAGCTGACATACTTCACAGTTGATTCTGAGGAGAGAGACTTACTTTCCAGCTCCTCCGCCAAACGAAAGGCCAGCGGAGTTCATTCCCGCCAGGACAAAGTAGCCCTGAACCGTGGGAGACTCGCCCATGATGCACCTCATGTCTGGTGTGAACGTCTCAGGGCAATTCACCAGCTTCACGATCTCCAGAGCCTCCAATTCCGGCATCCTGCGCAGGAGGGAACTCAGCAGGGGCTCTGAGTGATAAAAGCAAACCCAAGCAGAGCCCTCACCTTCACAGAATTCAAGACCTTTCTACCTCTTGTGCTTTTTTCCCTCCTTCTTCCAGAAAATCCCGTACAAGAGATTTTCTAAGAACCAACTGGGCCACTTGTCAGAAAGCAGAAACCTTGACGGAATCAGTACACACATGAAAAATGTTTGGCATAAAGACTGAGGGGAAAAAAGTGATCTTTACAAAAGAAAGGAGCTACAGAATAACAAAGAATATGTGTGGCTACAAATAATAATCTAGAAGGGCTCAGTATGAGTGGAAAAGCTCTTACATGGCACCTAAAAAGATAGGAAAACATTCATGAAGGGTAGGAGGGAAATTTTTCATTATAGACCCTTCCGTATCATTTGAATGTGGAATTGTGACTATATTAACTAACAACATTAATAAATCACATTAGTATTATAAAGCATTGAGTAAAATATCAAGTTAACAAAACAATTTTGCTTTCTAAAAAATCTCTTCAATTTTATATGAAGTCCTACCAAAAGGCTTCCTCTTAGCCTAAAATCTCATCAATGACTTTATGTGAAAAGATAAGTTAAAAGTCAGCCAAACTAGATTTTAATCTCCTGAATCTGCTTCCTTAGACCAGGCAACTAACTTTGGTGGAGCACCCAGGGTAACCACCACTGTACCCCATGGGGTTGTTATAAACATCAAAGAAGGAATTGTTCTTGAAAACGTTTTGAAAACTATAGACTGTCAGGCACATACAAGGCATTATTGCTCTACTCTAGTCCACACACCGAAGTGATCCCAGTCTTCCTGCAGGTTCTGAATCTCCAGCTGGTTCTTGCCCTCAGTGAAAATTGGTTTCGGGTTCTTCTCAAAGCCCCCAGACAGGATGCCGCCCTGCCAGTTCCGAATATAAATTCTTCCATCGGCATCCACAATGGCTGAGGAAGAGAAGTGACAAGGGAGACAAGGGAGCGGGAAGCAGAAGAGAATAACGAAGGCTTAGAGGCAGGCCAGCTGTCCCAGTGGAAAGAGAAACAGAACAAATTCCCATTAGTGGCTTTAGTAACAAAACAGCCTCCCAGGATGGCAGGCAGCCCTTTGCTTTAAGGCACCTTCCAAGGGCATTGGGGGGGGAATCCCCCCACTCAGATTTACAGTGCATTGTTTCCTGATTACCCCTAGATCTACCAGTTATCAAGAAGCTTTAACTCATCCTCACAAACTATGTAACACGCGACGAGTCCCACAGGAAGGGTGGACCACACAGAGTCCAATCCCAGGGATAAGACTCCAAAACAGTATCAAAACCCTCTCTTTACAGCACTCGGAATCACTGAGCCACATATGTTTAGAGCTTACCTATTACATCTCTACAATTTATAGCATTCAAGACCAAAACTCAAGGTTACAGTCCCTATTCAAACATTCTCAATAATCCTCTGTTTGGGGCTAAAATTAGCTTGAAAAAAAAAATTGCTGAAGTGGAAATCCCATTTTGGCCATCCTTACATAAAGAGTTATTAAAAAAAACTTAGAATTGGGTCTACCTCCCTGCAACATGCTCCAGAAAAGAAGACTCTTCTGAGCACAGTCTGTCCTTAGCAGAAAGTCTTCCTTTTCAGAGGACAGAATACTGGCAATAAACAAGATTAAAAAAAAAGTGCAAGTCCTCACTTGGTGTGTTGCTCTGCAGAGGGGTCTCCAAGGGGCGAGTCAGAAGGTAGAAGTGTTCGCAGGCATGTAACGGGATACTAACCGGCTCCTCGGTGGACAGACCCAGCTCGTATGCCCACTACAAATGGACAGATTGATTTGTAGGTGGGAAGAGGAACAGAAATACAAATGAGCAAGTTCCGCCTCCTGAAAAGGGGTTAATTTCAAGTGGTTTGCGTGTACTCCTCTTGCTACAGTGTCAGGTGCGGAAAGCCAAGTGTCAGCCTGCTTTAGTTCAATTATCTGGATGGGGAACAATACTTTACTTTTTAAACCCTAAACATTACTTCTAGAACAAAGGAATATAGATTTACCAACTAGTAAAAGAAGCACATGGAGATCTTTTAACAAAATGCCAGGCCTCAACCAGAAATCTCAAATACCAATTACTGAGAAAACTTCACATGGCAAAAAGTGTTTCCTGGGTCACCGTAAGACTGTTGAGTAGAATGAAAGAAACCAATTTGCCTTAAAAATACAGCTTAGTGTTCTGGAAACTGAATCCATGCTCCTGACACAATGAAAGACCCTAATACTTAACTTGCTAGGAAATGTAACACCACAGAGAGACCGCAGGCCAAGGCCCGACTGTTCTCCGGCCTTCCCGACCAGGCCGGCACCAATGGACCCAGGATGGAAGACGGCTAAGGAGACAGGCATAGGTTTCTGGCTTACAATATAGGAATTCTGAGTTTCCCGGTTCAATGCAGTTCCTGATGGCTGTTTAATCAGTCACAATATTGAGCTGACTCTTCTACACCAAAAAATCCTAAAGACAAAAGTCAAATAAGAAAACCAGCGAGCCAATGCTGTGGCTAACCTACCTGACCAGCACAGTTGACAAAATACTGGCATTCGATCTGTCCTTTATCTGTCTCCACACCAGTGACTTGACCTTTTTTGATTGTTACATGAAGGACAGCTGTCCGGTCATAGATCTGAACACCTGTTCCAAGGTAAAGAACGAGTTGGCGCATCAGATGATGTTCCAGAAATGAGGCACCTGTAGCAGATTCTCAACCCATTAAGGAACAATGAAAAGATCAGGCTAATGTCTTAATTTAAAAAAACAAAACAAAACAAAAAACCCTAGGATCCACATCCTTGAACCTGAATAAATGAGCCTTTCCTAATTGAAAATAGCAGGCCAATTAAAAAAATGACAAGTACACAGTAAGTGAATTCCAGAAATCATAACAGGGGCAGAGGAGAGGAAGCTGAGATACAGCATCCTAAATCCTAACCTACCCACACCAAGAGTCAGGTCACCCACAATATGTAACACCCTGCACATCAGTAAGTTTTCCCCTTAATCATTCCCACACTCGGGGATGATTTCAGCTGTGGATTAAGCCAAAGTAGGTTTTATCCTTGGAGCTTCTCAAATCCCATGCAGAAAAAAATCCCCTTAACATCTGTGTGCATTAATCAGTTCCAACAGCACTAAAAGCAGTTTTTTGAAACTTTAATACAAAAAATGTGGGCGTGACAGAAAATATTTAACACACATCATTAAAAAAAAACAAATAACTTTAAGATCCAGTGTTCAAAAGTAGAAACTGAATACACCTATGAGAGTAATTTTTCCAGAGTCAAGTTGGTGCCACTGCCTACTGTGAGACACCTTCTTAGACACGCCTTCCTTCCTCACCACCTCAAGAGCACCCTAATATCTTACCATTTTGGGAGGCAGCACTTGCCAGGGCAAGAGCCACGTCGGCAGAGGACACCACTGCATCGTCGGGGACGTGCATGGCCCCTACCAGGTCGTGCACATTGAGAAGAGGGTGAAGCTCGGCCACCTTCTTGGGGGAGATGATCTCGGAAGGGATGCCCATGACACTGCCACGGAACACAGAGGGACAATGACAGTCACAGGCCCCGTGGCAGAGGTCAGTCTGGCAGGCAAGTCAGGACAGGCTCTAGCCACATACATACTTCAGCCTTGAGTTGATGCGCTTCAGGGAGATGAGCCGGTCCTGGGTCTGGGCCAGATGGATTGAGCCTGTCCTCACGTAACCTGTAAGAAAAAGCAGCCCATAATGAGACAGATCAGGCAAAACACAGGGTGGCAAGATAGAAAGCACACCAGGTTGTAAGTTGGGAGGCCTGCGCTGAGTCCTGAGACTGCCACTTAATGTCCCTGGCAAGTGAATTTGGTTCCTCTGAGCTTTTAGTGAAAATTAAAAGTGCACCAGATGCACTAACCACCCTTCCATTTCCTATCCACACATTCTAGCTCAGAGGTTTGTGAAGCTCAAACGAGACACTAACATCCATGAAGACACTTTTATGATTAAAAAACAAAACAAAACAAACAAAACCATGCTGGGAGGGTGGGGTGGATGCTCCTTAGAGCCCACCCCCATTCTCCAGTGCTTTAGGCAACTGCACACTTTCTCATCCTACCAGGGTGTAACCCGCAGTGAAGGCCACTCATAGCTACGGCCACCAGAGGTCGAGCCTCGCTGTCCTTCCCACAGTCACACAGCCACCTGGCAACGCTCAGCCTGTGAGACCCTCCCAGAACACCCAGTCTACAGCAAGCAGGTGAATACCGAACTCTCTTCCCAAGAGCAGCAGATCCTGGAAAGACCATGCCAGTTACAGCTGAGGCACTGCCAATTCCACAGACCCCCAATGTCCTTCTAGCAAACTCGTTTTTGCCCACAATAGCCAGAGTAGAATTCTGTTGTTTGCAATCAACAAAGCTGACACAACCATTACACTTGACATCCTCCCAAAAGCAATGACTCCCAATGCTTACAAAGAAAACGTTAAATCAAGCAGGTATCGAAAAGGAGGTATGGTTGGGATAATCTAAATATTTTCTTAACTTCTCTTGATATCATCAAATAAATACACCCTTCACTGTCACGACAAGAAAGCCCCAGCTTGGAGAACTGGAATTTTGGAGCTTGGTTTGAGGAAACAAGGGATTTACTGGACTAGTACAGTGATGGTGGCCAAGGAGCTGTCAGCCAATTGGACTCTGAATTTCAACTTAAGACAGATAAAAAGTTCAGCAGCTACTTTCCTCTCACTATCAAAGACTACACAGGAGAACACCACTGTGTGTGTACTTATATGATACATCATGTTGTACTGTGTGGAAACATGTTCCCCCAAAATAGAACCATAAATCCTACAGGCTCAGCATGTCATCGTTAACAAGATTAAAATTCCACCATTTTCCCAGAGGACTTTTCAGGTTTGAACTACAGCAATTCTAGCAAATAATTAACCTTTGTCAAAGGTTAAGAGCCATAGAAAAGACCTCTTACAAATCGCTAAGAAAAAAGGAGACACATGCTATTTAATGGCATTTTAAAGACATAAACGGCCTGAAGGAAATGTAAAATGGAATCTCAAACTTTTTTCCATCTCTCAGATAAGCAAAAATCATCAATGCTCAATGTTGGGAAGACGGTAAAGGAACACACTGGCTGAGGAGGCACAACCTTTTTGGAGAGACCTTGGCAATACCTATGGAGGTTTAAAATATGCATGACCTTCATCCGAATTCTCTCTTCCAGGAATCTGTCCTTTAGAAACAGCACGAGAGAATAAAGACGACGACAAGGACCTTTACTGAATCGTTACTCATGAAGGCAAGCAAAAGGACTCATGGGAGGCAGGCACTGGGGAAAGGGGCACCAGCCTCCGCGCGCGCGCACACCAGCTCACACGCCGAGCTGCAGGCGGGGAGACGGCCTTGGGCCTGCTGATCCAGAAGGCAGCCCATGTGTGCTTTCACTTAACCACTATTACACGTTTTACTGTATTTGAGGGAACAGGAAGATAAGAAATTAAATCAATACTTCTGAGAAACAGTTCCAGACACAAAAGATGGCACAGAGAGCACAGGATAAATTGCTAAAAAAAACAGCACTGACAAAAGGATGAGAGAGCTTGGAGAAAGACTAGATCTGTGTGGGCTGAATGGTCTGGAACTGACACTACGTGAAATACTGGTATATGAAGATATTTATGCCTGGGTAGGATAGATAGCTTGAGAGAAGCAGGCAGGCAGTTATTTTCCAACTTTAGAAACATACACCAACCTATCTGGCTGGTTAGGAGAAAAGAAACTATAATCTGTCAGTTGGATTCCTGCTTTGTGTAAGTCAGGGGTTCTCAAGCCTGGCTGCATATTAGAATCTCTGGAAGTATTAAAAAGTCAGGGGACTCTTTTCCTCTCTGGCTGCCTGAGGTTCACCGCCATCATGAATGACACGGTAACCATCTGGACCAGGAAATTCATGACCAACCGACTACTTCAGCGGAAACAAATGGTCATCGATGTTCTTCACCCTGGAAAGGCAACAGTACCTAAGACAGAAATTCGGAAAAACTAGCCAAAATGTACAAGACTACACCAGACAGCATTTTTGTATTTGGATTCAGAACCCATTTTGGTGGTGGCAAGACAACTGGCTTTGACATGATTTATGACTCCTTGGATTACGCAAAGAAAAATGAACCCAAACACAGACTTGCAAGACATGGTCTGTATGAGAAGAAAAAGACCTCCAGAAAACAGCGAAAGGAATGCAAGAACAGAATGAAGCAAGTCAGGGGGACTGCAAAGGCCAATGTTGGTGCTGGCAAAAAGTGAGCTGGAGATTGGATAACAGAAGGGGTAACGATTCTTCAATGACTTGATCCGTGATTGTGCAGATTTTACCAGAGGATTAATAAACTAAAAACTTTGATATGTTTGGTTGTTTGAAATATATTGGAAGTTTACTGGAAGTGTTATTAAATCAGTTCTGCTATTATGGCAGATTTAGATTGATGCTCAGGGTTCACATTGTCCCATTAAACATTACGTCATGAAAACTCAGTCTGATGATGGGAGTGTTTGTCCTTCCTTTAATTGCATGAAGATCTCGGGTGCAGAATGTTGGCAACATGGGATCATCGAGGCCGGGCTGGTGTGCACACCAGTGTGCACTTAGTCGGTCTCTGAAAGAGATCTGGACCATCTTTGATCTTCTGGACTCCCAACTTATTGTTACTTAAATTGTCTGCTGATCACAGTGGGAATTAAGATTTCTAGAACACATTTTCATCATTTTTCTTGAAGTAAACAGGATGTCAAAATTGAAAAAAAAAAGGGGGGGTTGGGCTTCCCCACCTCGATGGTTGCTGATGTGCTCACAGACATAGGGGACTGGTGGCTTGATGGGCTGAGCCCTCTACCACAGGACTTGCCCTTGGGAAGACTGTTGATGCAAAGGAGAGGCTAGGCCTCCATATGATTGTGCCTAAGAGCCTCCTCCCGAATGCCTCTTTGTTGCTCAGATGAGGCCCTTGGTGTCTCTAGCTAAGCCAACTTGGCAGGTGAAATCACTGCCCTCCCCCCTACGTGGGATCTGACACCTAGGGGAGTGAATCTCCCTGGCAACGTGGAATATGACTCCCGAGGAGGAATCTAGACCCAGCATTGTGGGATGTAGAACATCTTCTTGACCAAAAAGGGGGATGCAAAAGGAAATAAGCTTCAGTGACAGAGGGATTCCAGAAGGAGCCAAGAGGTCACTCTGGTGGGCACTCTTATGCACAATATAGACAACCCTCTTTAGGTTCTAATGAATTGGAATAGCTAGCAGTAAATACCTGAAACTAGCAAACTACAACCCAGAAACCATGAATCTTGAAGATGATTGTATAAAAATGTAGCTTATGAGGGGTGACAATGTGATTGTGAAAGCCATACGGACCACACTCCCCTTTGTCCAGTGTATGGATGAATGAGTAGAAAAATGGGGGCAAAAAAAAAAAACCAGTGTTCTTTTTTACTTTTTTTTCCCCAGTTAATTTTTATTCTTATTATTTTTGTGTGTATGGTAATGAAAATGTTCAAAAATTAATTTTGGTGATGAACACACAACTATATAATGGTACTGTGAAAAACTGAATGTACACTTTGTATGACTGCATGCCATGAATACAGCTCAATAAAAATGAATTAAAAAAAAAAATGACCCAGCAGGCCTGGGCTGAGGCTTGGACACGGGTGATCCCTGTGTGCAGTGGTTGCTGCCACGTATTGGCAGACAAGCTTCAAAAAGTAACCACATCTAAGGCCCCTCCCCAGGAGAAGAAATTTACCAGAATCTCCGGAGGCGGGACCCCAGCATCTGCGCCTTCTATATGCTCCCTGGGTGATTTCTTTTTAATTAGAGGAAGGTGGGGGAGGAAGAGGAGGTAAGGTTTTATTATCATTTCCAACTTAGCAATTCCTCAGTTTTTGTCTTGCTTGACCTTGGAATTTTTGAAGAGTAGAAACCATGTATTTTGCAGAAAAGTCCCTCAATCTGGATTTCCCCAATCTTTTCTCATAATGAGATCCAGGTTATGGATTTTGGGCAGGAACATCCCAGAAGAGAAGGCTTCCTTCTCAGTACATCATGACAACTCTTGGTTCGTCCCACTCTTGTTGACATCAACTCTGAATCATTTAGTAAATTAAAGTGGTATCTGCAGGTTTCTCCACTGTACAGTTACTATTTTTCCCTTTGTAATTAATAAGTAATTTGTGCGGAGATACTTTGTCAGACCTTTTAAATATCCTGTTTTCCCCTCAAATTTTCACCTACCAGTTGTAGCATCCATTGGTGACTCTTGCCTAAAATCATTAACATTATAATAGTGGTTTTCTAAGTCCAAACAGTGATTTTCTAAGTTTACCATTCCTTTATATTTATTAGTTGGCATTCCTCAGGAAGGTAGTTTTCACTTCTTTAATTTCTGCTTATCAATATGGACTCATGGTTCCTATTTTATACAATGGGCCCTAATCCAGTGCTCTCATCTATTTTCTTGCTCATATTATTCCAGATTTAGCTTGTGGGAGTCCCTGTGTCTTTCTGACACGGCCACCATCATTATTGAAACACCTCCCTCCTTTCTGCTGCAAGATGTTCCAGGCTCACTAATCTACACTTTCCCAGCCCAGGCAGGAATCAGCCACTTCTTTAAGAAGCTCTGGTTCCATTGAGAGGAGGTGGCCTTTTGAAAGCAAGAGCTGGGCACTGGGTGTGCACATGCTACTGGGGCAACACTGCTCCTGAACCCTCAACAATCAGAGCTGGGAATGTGCCCTTCCTCTCGCACACACACACTCTTACTGAAAACCATGATTTCATACCGATACCTTCAATTCCAGTCATCCCCTCTTCCATATTTGTAACTCCCTCATTCAATGATGAGAAGTGGTTCCCTTTATCCTATATTCACTCATCTGCTCAATTCTAGAACACATGGAAAGCAGAATGGTCAGCCAAACCAATGCAGAAAACAAACCTGCTAAGGAAGGATCAATCTTTGTTCACATTTTTTCCTTTAGATGCAGGATCCATAGTCGAAATACTGGGGTCAGAGTTCCCCAGAAAAACAGTCCCCCAGGGTAGTTTTCCCCCGTTTAGTGTGGTGGTTATTCATCTGAAATAATAGGTTCCTTTATTTCTAAAGGTAGTTCCTTATTTTTTAAATGGTAGTGTTACATTTTAGGTCCTTCTCCCCATCCTTGATGATTTTCTTTTATATTTGAGTATGCAAAATGTTAATAGGGTTCTGTATGTTAAAGCTATTCAGAGTAAGCTCAGAAGGACCCCACCTTCCCAGTGCTCCACCCTTGTACACCATTATCCTTACCCCCAAAGGCAACCAGTCTCAGAAGTTTCTGGTTTATCCTTCCTGGGGTTTTTGTGGTAAAATTAAGCAGTAACTTGTATTTTTCTCACGTCTCCTTATTTCTTAACAAGTAACAAATTGTATGTACGCTTGCACACTTTTTCTCTTATTTAACAGCATATCCCAGAAATCACTCCATAGCTGTCCACAGAGATCTTGCTCATTCTCTCTCTCAGCTGCTTAGTAAGTACTCCACTGGGTGGAAGAACCATTTGACTCAACAATCTCCTATACAGAGGCATTTCAGTTTGCAATTAAACAGGATTGCAAAGAATAATCTTGTACATACCTATTTGTATAGAAAACATTAGGTGGAAAAAACAAGATATATAGTAATATGTTTAATAAAATCCCATTTTGGTTAAAAAAAGTGTATTTGCATGTATGTGTATATATATAAATATACATTATATATTGTATATAAAAATATACATTATATATATATTTTCTAAAACTTGATTTGCCTTTGTCTTAGAACTAGTTTAACCTCCCTGCATGTAGGTTTCTTCATCTGTAAAAGAATGACACTCCCTTATAAGATAAAATAATATATGGAATACTCTCAAAAAATGATTAGAATTTTTAATCACATTTGTTTAGTCAACAAAAATTATTATCATTGGAAACCAAAGCACTGCAGAAACTGCTATCTGGCACAGTCAGGAAATGAAGGACTCTCAGAGTAAGCCAGTAATTCTGACTAAAAGGCAGCTGACATTCCCCACACAGGGATGAACTATTTTCAGAGAATTAGCATACAATACTCTTATCATCATGTCTAGATTGTACATAAGGTCACTTCATCTTTAATGATAAAAAAGCATTTACTGAACAGTAATTATCATGGTAGTGTACACATGTATGTTCTGCTGGCTAACAGAAATTTCTCGGTCGGTGAAGTCCCCTGAATTTTCTTTTATGTATGGCTCGTGTACTACAATGGGGATGATGGGTTTAGGCTGATCCCCTTAAAGCCCCTTGTCGAACTTCCTCACCACATCCCTCTCTGCCCCCTGCCCCACCACAGCCCCACAGCACCAAAGAGAAGACAGGTCAAATAAGGGGTTTCAGACTGTGATCTAGAATTAAAGCTAAGCTAACTTACCTTCTAGAAAAGAGGGTATGAACCTGATTCCTTTGAAACCTAAACAGCTTAGTGATGGCTGGCGACAGCTCAGCAACGGTCTAGTAACAGAACCATCATGGAAGGTTCTCTGAACCATGCAACAGTAGCTCCATCTCTGGGCCCATCATCCAGACCCCCTTCTGACTCAAACCCTGGTCAATAACTGAGCCAAGCAGTTTGTGGCCATCAAATTAAATCCAAACAATAGGGACTGTTTACCACCTGTCCTGAATGTGGCAGGCTGTCTTCACTAGTAAAAGCAGGAGACAGCACAGCAGGAATTACTTCTACTACATTCCAACTGAGAGCCCTTGCCTCTCAAAGGGAGCCTGCCAAGTTCAATGACACATGTGGAGTCAGGGACTGGCATGTCCTTGACAGCGTATCTCCTTAAACTGTACATCCTAGGAGGCCTGTTTGCCTCACCTAGTCCCAGTCCTACTTAAAGGCCAAAAGAGTCTCTTCCTTCCCTGCCCATACAGTTCCTCTCCTAGCATCTCCTCTCTTCACTTCCATGTCTATCAAATCCCAGTTACATGAAATTCAGTCCTAGTTTACAATTACAAATACAGTTAGCTTATGAAAGTATGAATTAGGTGAAGTGGACATGATACAAACCCTTACTTTCTGATCAACATCTGAAAAGATCCAAATCTCACCTCCCCTAATTAAAATTGTGTCCTATGTCACATCATTTCCAAGTTGATGAGGCAGGGAAACTGTACACTGGGCTGACACTATGACCACAAACAGAGCCACTTCAGTTAGTGCACAGAAAAAGCCCCCTTCTTTGTCAGGATTAGTCATGGATTATCTGTGATCTGAATTATGCTAGGTCTTCAAAACAGCAACCTGCACATGGAAAAGTGCCCTGAATGTCATCACCGGGCCTCGCCACCCCTCATTCTAATGCATGTGGTGACCAAGAGGTCTCACTAGCCTGGACACCAGGCTGGACGCTGGGCTATCCACCCTACTCCCGAGACTTCTGGCTAATCCATCCCCTTACAACCCACTGACAGGCCCCTCTCTACCTTGTCATCCTGTGAGATCACAGGGTACATCAGTCTTCCTGTTCTTCAAACAATTCCTATTTTTTTCTAGTACTCTTTAGCTTACAAAGCCTGTGTCCTTTTTTCCCCTCACTGCACATATTAGGAGAAGTATATGTCTATGCTTTATAGTCAGAAATATACTTAATAGCAACTGGTGCAATTCTGTATGACAAACTAGGATTTAATTATCAAGAACCTAGAATTAAATTCTCTCTCCTCTTCTTTGTTTGGGAGTCAAGTATTACTGCTTACTATACTCAAATGAGTGAACTATACAGGACACGGCCCAGGAAAACTTTCATATGGTGATAACAATAAAGAATGTGGAAAGGGATCTTGGATATTGATTGAACCCCCTCATTTTACAGATAGGGAAAATGAAGACAGCTCAACAAGCTCAATGACTTGCCCAAGTTATACCGTGGCTAGTGGCTGAGCCTGGACTAAGACCCAAGTCTTAATTTCTAAATCACCAGGCAAACCTGGTGTAGGATCAAACACAGTACTGCGCAGAAGGTGTGGGGAACAGGCAGACCAAAAGATAGGTCACCTCCTTACCTGTTTGGATCCCTGTTTCTTGCTCTAACTGACCGTAGAGTTTGTTTGAGTAGTCTGCCATCTTCTGCTCGATGATCAAGTGTCTGGCAGTGCTCAGGATGCCAGCACAAAGCCTTGTGGAGCCAGCAGCCAGCCTGCAGGATGGGCACAAAAAGCTCTCAGGCAGACTCATGTAGCCGTGAAATATAACATGTGTAAGCCTCTTCATTACTGCATGGTTGTAGTATCAAAAGATGGGAAACAACTTCGATGGCTGTCAACACAAGACTGATTTAAAAATTTGGAGTTCATCTACACAATGCATTATGCAGCCAAAAAATAAATAAAGGAATGAGAAAACTCTTTATGTACCTACATGGAACAATTGCAATGAAACAAGCAAGGTGAGGAACAGAGGTGAAAGTATGCTGTCATTTGTATACCAAAAGGGAACAGAACTGAATACTCAGACACATGCATGCATATCCACAAACACATATTTGCTTATATTCACAGAGGATGAATCTGGAATGATACACAGGAACTTAACAGTTGCCTCCAGAGAGAGAAACCTGTAGTTAGAAGTCTGGAAAAGAAGGAAGACTGCCCTGTATACTTTTTCATAGGTTTTCTATTCTGAATCATGTAAATGTATTTCCTATTGAGACATAAATCAAATTTATATTTTAAAAATGTTTTCCAATTTGTGGTAGGCAATAGAATATAAAAAAATCCCATTAATGTTAGGGCCCAAAGACCCAGCTTTGCAAAGGGCCTGAATGTCAAGAAAGCAGGAATGAAGGGCTGGTACGTGCTACAAGCATAAACCTCCAAGACATCATGTCACATGAAATAAGCCAGACACAGACAGACAGATACTGCATCATTCCACTTATAGGAAATAATCAGAATATGCAAATGTACAGAGATTGAAAGTTAAAGTACAGGTAACAGGCAGGAGGTGGGGTAGAATGGGGAGATAATGCATAATGGGTATAGAGTTTCTGTTTGGGGTGATGGAAAAGTTCTGGTCATGGATGGCAGTGATGGCAGCACACCACCATGGTTGTAATTAATTCCACTGAATTATATGCTTGGAAGTGGCTGAGATGGAAAATTTTATGTTGTACATATGTTCCCACAATTTCAAAAAAAAAAAAAAAAAGAGAAACTAAAGAACAGGCAATGACAACTAAACGCGATACATGATCCTCGGCTGGATATAATAACGGAGCAGAAAATGACCAAAGGACATTATTGGGAAATACAAAAAAAAGGAATATAGACTGTAAGCTTTATGTTACTGTTAAATTTCTTGAACTTGACAACTGCATTTAAGGTGGTTACATAAGTGAGCATTCTTGTTCTTAGGAAATATACATGGAAGTCTTAAGTGTTCAAGGAGAATGATGCCTGCAAACTGCTCTCCAATGTTTAGAATACAGACAGATAAAAAGACAGGCAGACAGATAAACAAATAATGCACAGACAGATACAATGGTACAGCAAATGTGGCAAAATGAATCTAGGTGAGGGGTATGCTACAGTTCTCTGCATGGGTTTTGTAATATTTATGCAACTGTCTTGTAACTTTGAAATTATTTCAAAATAATGAGGGTTTAAAAAAAAGAGAAACAGGATGAGCAGGTTGTACTTTTAGAGACGACACAGTCAACACAGTCCCTGGTACTAGGAGTCCTGCTGGTTGTATGAATCACAGGATTCAGTA
>PVKY010007608.1:0-14370 GCA_004027775.1 Bradypus variegatus
AACAAAATAAACTATTTTTTGAAAGCAAATAAAAAAGATAGTCAGACACATAATAAATGATATGTACATATCATTTATTATGTGTCTGACTATCTTTTTTATTTGCTTTCAAAAAATAGTTTATTTTGTTTTATAAATATTAAGTAATTTGATATTCATAGTAAAGCAAGGTAGGTGCTGCCATTTTCTCCATTTACCAAAGAGTAAAATGAGGTACATAATGTTTAGATAAATTTCCCACATCCACACCACTATTCAGAGTAGAGCCAGGATTTGACCTCTGGTAGCTGGATTTCTATAATATGCTGTCTTTTACGAACATATTCAACTGTTTGATCTAACAGGGACATCGGTTTCCAAAATTGCATGGATTCATAAACTTGCATGCAATATCATTTAGAAAAACAACAAAACTATAAAGAAAATGAATGCATTGTCCTGAAAGGGTCCAGGAATTACAGATATTGTTGCCTTTTTCCAATTTTACATTGCAGTTCAGGAATAAATGTGTCACATCCAAAGAGAGGGAAGTAGATTTCTGACTCGGGAAACAATAATCTATTTCTAGCAAGCAGTGCTACCCAGGAGAATGGATCAGAATATGGCTGAGAAAAGGAAGGAGATACAGGTTTGACATGGTGAAAGATGACAGAGAAAAAAAGGGCGTAGTAGTCAAAGTGATGATAAATAAGTTAAATGATAAGGAAGTTTTAGGAAGTATATATGAGGAGAAAACGTTCAGGCAGATTATATTTATATGTAAATATTTCAGAAATGTGAAATAATTGTGGAGACTTTTTAAGCTCTCTGGAGGAAAGGTCTTATATAAGTTTGATTTATTTTACTTCTTGCTATGAGGCAGAATATTACATGAAAAAACTTCTTTTAGCAGGAGGGAACTTTTTTGGATAGAGTTTGGAGGTCATATTAGCATTTCCTGTCAAACTCTGGATGAATCAGCTACTTAGAGAAAACAAAATCCAAAATCCCAAAATAAATTATTTAAAACTTAAACTGCAAGTTTTGAATTAAAATTTTTATAGTTGTGAAAATAAAAGGTAAACATTCCCTTCTCCCGTAAGATAATGTACATAATGTGAAATTTGAAATATTTCTCTATTGAAAATTGCAAATTTTATATTCTCTCTAAATAGAACATATTTATCTCATTTTTGTTAAATCTGTATTCTTATGGACTTGCAATCATAGTGTAATTCATAGCTATGTTGATATATTCTTATATATATTATTATTATATTGAAGAATTAGATTGTAAAAGTGGTTCACAGAACAGCACCTTTTCTGAATACAAAGAAATTGTTATAAATATTTATTATATATGCAATTTTTATTCTACTAATTTTTATTTTTATGATATATTACTTATGTTTGTAATATAACAATTTCGGAGGTTATCATGAAGAGAGACAATATGCCTCAGTTTACCCAGGAAATTTTGATTTCTATCTCTTGTCCTTGAGGCTCATCTGGTGTAGCATTTAAATCTGATTCACCACTTTTAACAAAGTACAATGTTTTAACATTTTCTATTTAATTATTTTATGATTTACAAAAAAATTTGCAGAAAAAGCACAGAGAGTATCTAATTGCCCCTCACTAAGCAAATCCAAATCTTACAATATCTCTTACTACGGCATCAGGAAATTAACATTGGTACAATAATGCTAACTAATCTAGGGAGCTTATTCAATATTTTACCAATTTTTCCATTTGTGTCCCTTTTCTAGCCTAGACTGTAATTCAGGATCCTGCATGCGTTAATCAGTCGTGTCTCCTTAATCTCCTCTAATTAGTGACAGTTCCTCAATCTTTCAAACTTTTGACACTTTGAAGATTACTAGCCAGTTACTTTGTGTATTATGCTTAAATTTTGATTAGATTGAGTTTTATGCATTTTGGGCATGAATACAACAACAAATACATATATTTGCTTATGGGAGCTGCAGCACTGTTACTCTACCTTGGCACCTCGCTCCATGGCAGTTCCCGAGACCCGCCCCAACCACACTATTTATATCAACAACCTCAACGAGAAGATCAAAAAGGATGAGCTGAAGAAGTCCCTGTACACCATCTTCTCCCAGTTTGGCCAGATCCTGGATATCCTGGTGTCCCGGAGCCTGAAGATGAGGGGCCAAGCCTTTGTCATCTTCAAGGAGGTCAGCAGCGCCACCAACGCCCTGCGCTCCATGCAGGGCTTCCCCTTCTATGACAAACCCATGGTGAGCATTGGGGGGTGTGGGGGGGGTGCGGGCATTGACTGTCCTTGTGATTGTGGGGAGCTTATAGGAGCTTATGGGAGGCACGTAACCTAGCCTGGAGGTTCTGGAGGGGCTTTCTGGATGAGGGGAGATGAGAAGGGTTCACCAGGGAGGAGAGGGGGAGAGTGTTTAGAGGCGGAGGCCTGGTGTGGACTGAGGCCTGGAGACCAGGAGCCCATGTGCTTGAGGAAGTGGCCAAGTTCCTTTGGCTGGTGCACGTGGTGGGAGGGGACAGGGAGGGCACAGCCCAGAAAGTGTGTCAGATGTCAGGTCCAGGAATTGGTTTTTGTTCTGAAAGTCTGCTTGATCCCAAGGGTGCTTGGAGCTATGCTGGGGGGTTTAGGGACTTGCCTTTGGCAGCTGGGTGGAGGGTTGCTAAGAGGAGGGAAACCAGGATCCAGCTGCCAGGGTGAGGCCGGGTCAGGCTCCCAGGCGGGAGGGGACGAGCAGGACCAGGACGGGGACTGCGGGATGGGAGAGAGGGATGGGTTGCAGATGTTTGGGAGACCAAGGGGGTGGCCAAGAGGTCTCCAGTCTGTGGGAAGTGAAGAATGGCTTCAGGTCCCTGCCCTGCCCTGGAATTCCTGGCATATGGCTGGCTGTGGCATCTTTGGTTTTCTGGGTGTTCGGGGTTTCACTGAGTTGGAATATGCCTTCCTGAATCGACTCCCTTGGGGAGGTGACAGCAAGTCTTGGTGGCTGCAGGTCCCAGGCAGGTCACCTCCGTGTGGGAGGGGCACATGGAGACAGTGGGAGCCTGGAGCCCGCTCCCCTCTGCCTGGGGAGGGCCATTGCTGAGCATCTCCAGCTGTGTTTGAGCCCAGAGTTGCCCCATCTTCCAGTTGCCTTTATGAGCAGCTAGGAACTGGCTTTTTAGTCGTACAAACCATACATTTTTTGTGCTCCCCATTTCTTTTACCCCTCAAATCACTGCTTGGATCATCTCGAGCACTCAATTACATGTGAGTTCTCTTAGGAAGTCCTGTCAAGTCTCCTTCTGAAACATACCCAGTGGCTGTCCACTTCTCACTCCTCCACTGCCGCTGACCTGGGTCCAGCCACCACCATCCTTTGCCAGGACTTTGGCAGCATCCTGCTCACTCTCTCCTGTCCCGGCTCCCTATAAGCGAGCTCCATGCCACACTCAAAACACTCTATGGCTTCCGTCTTAGGAGAAGATGAAGTCCTCCCCATGGTCCCCTGTTGTCCGTCTGATCTCATCCCTTCTCCCCTGTCATCCATCTCGGCCTCCTGCTGTTCCCGGAGCACACTGTTCCTGCCCGAGCCCCTCACATGGCTGTCCCCTTTGTTAAGGCTTCTTCTCCCAGAGACCTCCGCCTCCCTGCCCTACCGCCCCCGTGTCCGCATAAATGTCACTTCAGTGAGCCTTTTCCTGATCACCCTATCTGAAAATTTCAGTTCTTCCTCATGCTTCACACCCCTCCTCCAATTAATTTTTTAATCTTTATTTTGTCCTCCTCCACTGAAGAAACTCCATGAGGCCAGGGGCATCTTTCTGGTTTTTTCACTGCTAAACCCCTAGAGCCTGGGACGGCGCCTGGTGCCTGCTAGGTTATCTGTAAAGATCTGACTGAACGAGATTCAGTGTGGAAGCCTAGACCCTGTGCTTGTGTGACTGTGAATTTCCCTGCACAGTGTGCCTGTCCTGTATGGTCTCCGCAGGCTTCCACCCTCGGCCTGATGCTCAGTGTTGTCCTGTCCTCTCTAAAACACCAGTGGCTCCTTTATCGAGCACTTACCATGTGCCAGGTAACTGTTCTGCGAGCACTTTAATTCATTTAGTCCTCAAAACAATCCTTTAAAGTTGGTAATATCCCATTCCCCATCTTACCGGTGAGAAAACTGAGGCCAAGTGATTCCCATAATGTTACACGCAAGCTCCTGGCACTGAAGTTCAGGCTTTTAACTGTTCTGGTCTCGGTTCTGTAGCGAATCCAGTATGCCAAGACTGACTCGGATATTATTGCCAAGATGAAGGGCACCTTTGTGGAGCGGGACCGTAAGCGGGAGAAGAGGAAGCCCAAGAGCCAGGAGACCCCAGCTGCCAAGAAGGCTGTGCAGGGTGGGGCGGCTGCCCCTGTGGTAGGGGCCGTCCAGGGGCCTGTCCCGGTAAGCCAGAGACAGTGTCCCTCTTGCCCACCAGCCCTTCCTTAGTCATGAGGGACACTGACTTGGGGGCAAGGTGGGGGGGGGAGTGCTGCTCTTGGGGATTCAGACCGCTCCCTTCCATTTGTCAGTAGAGATTGTGTGTCTGTCTGGGGATTGACCACTGGGATAACGACCTTTACCCTGAAATATCTGTTTCTTGTTTCTCAGGATCTTTCTCTCTTTGTGGCTCATTCTCTTCATTTCTCTCTTTTTCCTTGATCCTGATTTTGCCCTTCTGTGCCTCTAATAAGTTGGTGTATATGTAGAAAATTCAGAAGACTCGGCTGAACAACTATTAGAATTAATAAGTGAATTTAGCAAGGTTCCTGAATATGTCATGTGAAAAAGGTGATTTATATCTATACACTAGCAACAACTAAAATCCAAATAAAAAAAAAATACTATTTGCAGTAGCACGTGGGAGTAAATCCAACAAAAGGTGTGCAAAACCTTTGCACGAAACTACAAAACATTGCTGCTGAGAGAGATTGAAGGAGACTTAAACAAATGGATGGGAAGTTGCAATATCGTTAAGACACCATTTCTCTCTAGATGGATCTGTATTTTAGTACAATCCAATCAAAATCCCAACAGCTAATTTTCCGAAAATTTGACAGGTTATTTCTAACGTTTGTAGAAAAGCAAAGCAAAGGTAGAAGAGAACAAAGCTGAGGACCTGCACTACCAGGTGTGCTCAGTGTTGTTCTGTCCTACCAGGTGTTGAGACTTTCTAAAAGCTACAGTGATCAAAATAATGTGGTATTGGCATAAGGGTATAGACAGTGGGACAGACTGGAGAGCCCACACGTGCTTGTTGCATGTATGATATATGATAAAGGAACCACTGCAGTTTGGTGGGGAAAGACTTTGTTCCTGGTAAAGGACGCTGGGCAAATTTGTTGTCTGTAAGGGGGGAACATAGCCTTATCCATCTCATACTCTAAATAAAAGCTAGTTGGAGATGAATCATAGACCTGAATGTGATAGCTAAAACAGTAAAGCCTCCAAAAGAAAACAGGCAAATGTCTTTTTAACCTTGGTGATGGCATAAAAACTAGAAACTTCCTGTTTTCTAGACAGGATACAAAAAGGACATTCTATGAAAGAACAGATGGATAAACGAGACCCACTTACTAGGTGTGACTCCATGTCATCTTTTCTGACTGGGTCGTGCTGTAATTTGCCTGCTGACTCACCAGTTACTCTGGACTCGGTGGTGATATCTGGGTATCTGTTTGTCTTCTCCACTGTTATTCCTGTCCCCTCCTCTGTGCCCAGCTTTTTGTCCATTTCTGACTCTTCAGATTGTGACTCTTACTCTGGCACCTCCTAGCTCCTCTGTGTTTGTGTACCGTGTGCTGACAGGCTGACTGTCCCCTTCCCTCAGTGCCACCCTTCCCCTTTCTTTCTGCACCTTCCCTGACCTTCCTTTTTTAACTTTGTCTTCCTCTGTCTTTTTTTTTCTCTGTCTCTTCAAGTCTTTGGGTCTATTACTTTCTCTGATTAATTTTCTTAAAGTTTATTTTTAGAAGCAAAAGTATCACAGGCTAATTATAACATGTATTTCCACTGCTTTGAATGAACAATTGTTAATATTTTGATTTTTTTCCCAGCCTTTTTTCTATTCATGTATCTATAAACAAACTTGGGTCATGCTGACTAGAATTTTTCTGTCTTAAATTTTAAAAAAGTTTTTTTCATTTATCATTCCCTTGACCTTGAGTCTATTTTGCCCCGTCCGTCTCCCTTTGAGTGTCCTCTCCACGTCCAGGTGTTTCTGCCTGTCTCACTGACCCTCACGCCCTGGGTTTCCTCTGTTGCCCTTTCCACTTCTCTGCTTCCTGCTGACAGCCTCATCCCTCCTTCTTCCCCCTGCTGGCCCAGCTCAGCCCTGCGCGTCCCTTTCTCTGCAGGGCATGCCACCGATGACGCAGGCGCCCCGCATCATGCACCACATGCCGGGCCAGCCTCCCTACATGCCACCCCCTGGCATGATCCCGCCGCCTGGCCTTGCTCCCGGCCAGATCCCGCCAGGGGCTATGCCCCCGCAGCAGCTTATGCCGGGACAGATGCCTCCTGCACAGCCCGTAAGTGTCCTAGGTCCCCCAGGGGCTCCGGCCTCCTGGTCACTGATGGATATCAGGTGCCCACTCCTCCAGGCTCCAGGGCTGGGATGGGAAGCAGAGCAGACCCTGCCCCTGCTCTCTTGAACCTCTTGTCCTGGCGTGTGGGCGCTGTGTGGATACCAGGTAATTAGTGCTGTGAAGAACCACATGTAGAGAGTCAGAATGCGGAACAGAAAGGGACCAGTGGGGCCTTTTCTAGGTCAGGTGGACTGGGTGGGCTCTGGGAGGTGGCAGTGGAGTAGAGCACCCTGAGGGATGAGGAGGTAGCAGTGGGTGAGGATTTGTTATGTTTGTTGGAGGAAGTTTGGAAGGCCAGGGTGAGGCTGGAGGGGAGCCAGCTTATGCACCAGGCCCGTTCTGAGGCTCTCGCGATGGGGTGACCATCCAAACTCTGCGCTCGTGGGGCAGGGGTAGGGGGTGGGGTGCGGCCAGATAGGCAACAACATGCAGAGTGTCAGGTGGTGGTAAGTGCCAGAGAGAATTCAGGCAGGGTGAGGGAGGGAGGGCAGGAGGGCGGAACCAGTACCCCCCACTAGACTCATGGCTTCCCTTCCCTCCCTGCAGCTCTCGGAAAATCCACCAAATCACATTTTGTTCCTCACCAACCTTCCAGAAGAGACCAACGAGCTCATGCTGTCTATGCTTTTCAACCAGTAAGTGGGGCCTTCTGGCCAGGCGGAGGCTGGAGGGTGAGGTCCAGGAGGTGTGGCCATGGGGACGAGCCTCAGGACTCTGCCGACAGAGCCCTGCATCGAGTATGGGGGGAAGGTGCCTGAAGGTGTAAAAGGAGGCGCTGTGGCCCCAGGGGGGCAGCAGGGCCAGGGCTTGCCTCCTTTGTGTGGGGGGGATTGGGGACGGGGTCCAGGCTCTGGGCCTCATTTCTGTAGTGATTCTTACATGAGTCCCCAGGGGACTTGAATGGGACAGTCATCACCGTGTTTGGTTTGTGATGGGGAGTTGGAGGCAGCCTGGGAGAAGGGGTGGGTCAGGTGTGATGCTCACTGTGGGGTTCTGTGCATCAGTTAGAAGGAATAGAAAGAGGAGTGTGGAGGGTTCTGTATAATAGTGCTAACAGGAACACTTGGGATTCAATAAATAGAAAAAAATACCATAAATATACCATGTTCACAGAGTAACACACGTTTTGTAAGAATATTAGTGGAAAAAAGGCTGCCCAGTAAACATGAGGATGGTTGCCTCATGGCAGAGGAAGTAAGGGATGAGAAGGGGGAAAATAAAGAAGTGGCCAATCATAAGGGTTAAGGGAGTGGTTATTTCTGGAGGGTGTTATGATTGGGGCAGGATGTGGGGGCTATAGGCTTCTGTTTCTTGGCCAGGGTGGTGGTTGCATGGAGGTTAAAATTATTCTTTGAACTGTATGTTTCCATTCAATATACTTCCCTTTTTAACTTGACACTATATACATTTGAGACTAGTTAATTCTCTGTTATTGGGGGCCGTCTGTGCGTTGTATTATGTTTTGCAAAATCTTTGGCCTCTATTCAGTAGCTGCCAGTAGCACCACTCCTCTCAGCATGACGACCAAAAGTGTCTCTAGATGCTGCCAAGTGTCCCCTGTGGGCAAAACTGTCCCCTGCTGAGAGCACTGGCTCATGTCGTGCTTCATATTATGCTTGTAAGTATTAGAGAAAATGTGGTGGTTGGTAGTGGGCCTGGATCCCTAAAGTCTGTCCTTCCCTTTTCTCAGGTTCCCTGGCTTCAAGGAGGTCCGGCTGGTCCCTGGGCGGCATGACATTGCCTTTGTGGAGTTTGACAATGAGGTGCAAGCAGGGGCCGCTCGCGATGCCCTACAGGGCTTCAAGATCACCCAGAACAATGCCATGAAGATCTCCTTTGCCAAGAAGTAGCACCTTTCCCCCATGCCTGTGCCTGCCCCTGCCCCTGTTCTGGAGCCACCCCTCTCCCCTTGGCTCAGGCCCCTGAAGGTAAGTCCCTCTCGGGGGCCTTCTCCGAGCTGTGTGTGAGTGAGTGGTCGCCACACAGCATTGTACCCAGAGTCTGTCCCCAGACATTGCACCTGGCGCTGTTAGGCTGAAATTAAAGTTGTTTTTTGAGGTTTGGTTTTTCATAACCATTTGTTGTTTTTATTTTCATGCCTTCCGTCATCCCCTTCTTTCCACATAGCACTTCCTGGGTGTTTAGATCTCCCAGCATGTTGGGGTTTGCAAACTTGGGAAGCCACCAAATAGTGTAATGACATTGTTGAAGCTTAAGTCACCTGCACTACTGTGGCAGTTTTCTATTTTGTCTCAATTGGTGTTCAGGACAGGGAATGGAAACCGAGGCTGCCATGTACAGTGGGACAGGTTGAGTACTGTACAAGGGTGCCACCTTTAAGGGCACACCAGTCATTTTGTAGGTTTGTGTATTCCAACAATATTCTCATGCATGCAAGAGTGTCTGAGGAAGACGTTTTTCTTCACTTTTTCTTAATATGCACAGAAGTGCCTTCTGTCCTAGTAGCAGTCCCACAATAACCACTCGGGCAGAGTGGAGAATGATCTGGTACTTTAGGCAGAAATTCAGTACAGGGAGTTGGGTGCTCATAACATCATTCAAAGTCAGTTTTTGAGACTTTCGAGTTCAAGTTCATGGCCCTGCTCGAGCTGCAGTCTGGAGGTCAGGAAGACGCTGCTGCTGCTGAGAGGGCCCAGACTGGCTCGATCACGCATGTGACGCTGCCACCCAGATGCCTGAGCAAGGAGTGTGGCCCACAGCCTCTCTGACCGTGCTGGCCAGCTGCCCACCAGCAGCCTCTGGAGGGTGGTAGAACCAGCTTCCTTCCTGTTCCCTAGCTGCAGGGGAGTCAAGGAAAGGTAGTTTCTGGCTAGGCATACATATACCCAGCCGAAGCTATGGAAAAAGGGAAGATTAAAACAGGGAGACTTCCTTGGCAGTTTTCTGTCATACAGCTGTCCTGGAAAATTTTAAACTGACTCAAAGATATTACTTGGGACCCTTTCTAACACCATGTGACATTTGCCAGAAGTAGAAAATAATACAAAAATAAAGAGAGCATTTTAATTTCCATCTGGCTATTATGTCCTGAAAAGACCAAGCCGAAGCTTGTTCCTGATCTGTTAAAGTGGAACATAAGCAAGCATTAGATATGATACAGAGAGGAGAAAGGGGTTGCCATCTTCACTGAATGATGTCATGTTATTGCAGCTGGCAAATGGAAACATCTGGCCCTCCACAATGACAGTCACACACCTACTGGTTAAGTTGATGGATTCTGTGGTCAGGTGGTCTTTGTTTCTCCTCTGGGCTCGAGGACTCCCTAGCAGGTGATGTCCTCACCCTGGGCTTCAGTTTCCTCCTGTGGGAGGAGGAATGCCTCTTCAATACCGTGTTGGGGTTTTATTCACAGAGTCCCTGCCCAGCCCTCCTTATATTATGCACACGCAGACTACCGAGCACTTAGTAAGCACTCAATAAATTTAGCAAATATTGCTGAGTGGCTATTATATGCTAATACTCTAATAGGCATAGCACTTACCGGGGTGAATAAAACAGACAAGACAAATGAGCTAGTTTTGGATGCTGTCCTGATGAAAACAGTGTGATGTAATGGTGTGTGGGGGCGCTGAGGAACAGTAATGGGCCCTCAAGGAAAGGGGACATCGGAGTAGGGCTGTTGTCTGCCCTCGGGGAGCTGTGTGCTGAGTGCTGGGTGTGTAGAGATGATTTAGACCCAGGCTTCACCCCTGAGGAAGCCCCAGCTTGGAAGAGAATTCCTGGGAGAGGTGGACCCTGTGGAGAATGATCCTCAGTATGGATCTGAAGTGCAGCTTGAACTTCAGGAGTGGGTTTGAATCCTTTGCCACTCTCATTCTAACCTCTGGCAAGTGACTAAACTCTAAGCCTCAGTTTCTTCCTCAGCGGTATGGAAAAATCACAGCTGAGGGGGCAGCTTTGCAGAGGGTGGTCAGTGAAGAGCCAAGGTGAGAAAGTGACCTTTGAGCTGAGCCCCAAGTGACCTGAAACAGTCTGCCAAGTGACGATCTGGGGGAGGTGCAAAGGCCCTGAGGTGGGGGTGAGCTCAGGGTTGAGGACTAGGAAGAAGTGAAGCCTGTTACAGCACTGTGTTTTGCATAATTCCATGGGGCACTCACTATTCAGGTTGTTTTAACTAGAATTGTGCTAGTCAGTGGCCCTGCTTATGTGGCCAGGGAGGGCAGCATGGCCAGCTCAGGGAGGCTTCAAGGGAGATGATACGAAGTTTGGGTGTGGTAGGCAGCCTCTAAGATGACCCCCAGTGTTCCTGTCTTAAGTGTGAGCTGGACCTAGGAACTTGCTCCAAATGAATACAGCAAAAATGATGGATGTCGCTTTTGAGATTAGATTGCAATCGAATCTGAGGAAAGCCAGTGGCCATGTTGTGAGCTCCCTACGGAGAGGTCCGTGTGGCGAGGAACTAAGGGAGGCCTGCAGCGGATGGCCAGTGAGGAACAGAGGCCGTCAGTCCGGTTCCCAGCAGCCACTCGAGTGAACTTGGAAGCAGATCCTCCTGTCTATCCAGCCTTCAGATGAAACTGCAGCCTTGTGGGAGACTGTGCCAGAGGCACCAACCAAGCCATGCCTAGATTCCTGACCCATAGAAACGATAATAAAGCCTGGTTGTTTTAAACCACTAAGACTTGGTAACGAGATTTGCAGCAATTGATAACAAATACTTTGAGCTTTGGCAAATGAGGTCATATCTACCCCTACTTTGTTCCTTCACCAATCATATGGGACCACAATCTCCATGGCTGATATTTATTGTGTTCTCATTGCTAAGTACCCTTAATACTTCATGAACAATCTCATCTTTATCCCTGCTGTTTTATGACATACTTGTTTGCTTTGGTTTTCGTTCCTTGATGAATCTCCAGTGCTTAGGTCAGGAACTAAGCATATGATGCTCTCAGTAAATTCTGAATGAAGGAATAACTTTTTTAAAAAATGTTTTACAATGGAAAGATTCAAACCCACACAAAAGAAGACAGAATACCCTACTGAATTCCCATATTCCCTCTACCATCTTCACCTGTTACGAGCTTGTGTCCAAATTATGTTTCATCCATCCCCCTAATCACTTTCTCCCTTTCCTGGACTATTCTGAAGCAAATTCCAGATGTCCTGTTATTTTGATATCACTAAATTATATCCATAAAAAATAAAGATGTAACTACAGTGGCATAATCACACCCATAAGGAACCAATTAAACATTAAATATCCAATCAGTGTGCAGAATTTCAGTATTTTAATACACAAAATTGTATACGCTTTGAATCAGGAGCCAAGTAAGGTTCACACATTGTGACAGGTGGACATGTCTGTTATGTTGTTTTTAACAGGCCATCCCTCCCTCAATATCTCTAAGTTTTCCCCTTGCAGTGTATTTGTTGAAGAAACCAGGTGGTTTATCTCACAGATATTCCCACAGTCTAGAATTTGCTGATGGCATCCTTGTGATGTCATATATTCCTTTTTCCTCTGTGTTCCCTATAAATTGGTTAAATGGGTTAAATAGATGTCATCTGAGGTAGGATAGTACAGTGAAGAGTATGGGCCTGGAGCCAAATCTAGCCCCTTCTCTTCCTAGCTATGTAACTTCAAACAGCTTCCTTAGCCTCTCTATGCTTCCATTTCCGTTTAAAATGGGGTTATAATAGTCCCAAATTGAAAGCATCAATTTGAGTTAATAAATGAACACATTTAAAAATAAAAATATACGGAGTGATTGCTCAGTAACTATTAGCCATTAACTATTAGATTAACAGTGATCACTGGGAGAACGTCTAGCCTGAGCCAACAAACTGAATTCACTCAGTACTAGAGAGCTGGGGCTGTGGCTGGCAATCAAAGGGCTGCCTGTTCTCTCAACCCTCAGCACAGGAAATTCCAAGATAGTTTTCCGTGTTGGCTCCTCTGGTTCTGTCCCTGGAGGGGAAAGCAGAGGAGGTCAGGAACCAAAGCAGACTCAAGAGAAGATGGAATTGAATATCAACTTGCCTGCTTGGGCCTCTGATTGGTGAGGGGGTGGCTGGTACTTGGAGTGGTCTGGGCTGCTTTGGGCCTAACTGTTATTTTCTTGGGCTGGCAGCCCTCACCCTGTCCTTGAAATGGTTCTGGCTGGGTAGCAGCCTCTAGTTGGTGTGGAAGAAATTTGGGACCAGGTTTGGGCGGAGACAAGACTGAGAACACCGGGTTCCTTGTGCTGTGGAGAGAGGGAGCGTGGGAGGAAGTTGGAGACCCTGAGCCCTCTGGGTCTCTTGCTCACGGTCCACCATGGCTTGGTCTCCAGCTTTCCTCGGTGTCATCGTCTTGCTGTCCGCCTTCCCACAGCTGAGTGTGGCGGGCCGCCCCATGCCCAAGCTAGCCGACCGAAAGCTGTGTGCGGATGAAGAATGCAGCCGTAAGCGTGGGGAGGGGGCAGTCAGGCTGGGGTGCCAGCCGGTGTGTGTGGGTGCTGTCATTCCCTTCTCTTCCTTCTCCAGACCCCATCTCCATGGCGGTGGCCCTTCAGGACTATGTGGCCCCCGATTGCCGTTTCCTGACCATACACAGGGGCCAAGTTGTGTACGTCTTTTCCAAGCTGAAGGGCCGTGGGCGGCTCTTCTGGGGAGGCAGTGTGAGTCTTGTCTCCCCAAAGGGGGAGGGGACTGGGATGGGAGTGGACCCCAAGTTTCCACCTGAAGGGAAAATTTGAGGGAGTGAACTGAATTAGATGGAGACTTTTGGAGGGGGATATCGTGACCTACTTCGTTTTTGCTTCGTTATAGCAATTATGGGGCACCCTCCATGGTGCTAGGTTCTGTTCTAGCCACTGAAGATAAAGTAGTGAACAATCCCTTTTATTCTAGTGGAGGGAGGCAATGAACAAGTCAACAAAAAGGCCAGCAAATATGTGCTGCTTTGAGAATTAACAGGGTGACTGGGTCGCCAATTTATCAGGTGGTCAGGGAAGGCCTCTGAGAAGATGACTTTTAAGCTGAGAGATTTGAATGATGAGGATGGAGCCGGCCACGTGGGGATCAGTGGGAAGAGAGAGCACAATGGCTTTCAACAGGAAGGAGCGTGCTGGCTTCCCAGACCGCTTTTAACTCCTCTTCCCCAGGTCCAGGGAGATTACTATGGCGACCTGGCTGCCCGCCTGGGCTATTTCCCCAGTAGCATTGTCCGTGAGGACCAGACCCTGAAACCTGGCAAAATCGATGTGAAGACAGATGTGAGTGTCCTCAGGGACGTGGAGGGGGAGAACTAGAGGGAGGACCCTTGGGTCGAGATGACTGGCACAGATGCTTCTACCCTTAGCTCCCCCATGGCCTAGTGCTGGGACAAATTCTTTCCCTGTCCCCGTTTTCCTACCTGTAAAGTGGGGAGTGATTCCCAGCCCTGTTCCAGTTGGGAGGGGCAAAGATGAGAGGGCTCTGGGCTGATTTGCGTGGCCCTTGCGGGGCCAAACCTCCCCGGCAACCACTAGATCCTCTGAGGTGCCATCTCTGGTTTTCTCTGCTGTGTTTCCCCTTTTTCTTTTTCAGAAGTGGGATTTCTACTGCCAGTGAGCCCAGCCTACCGCTGTCTGCTGTCTTCCTTCCCCTGCTTTATGCAAATACATCAAAGTGCAAATTGTTGATCTCTGTGGTCTTTGGGGTGGGGTAGGGATATTTAAAGGAAAGGTTTCTGAACCCAGCCAATCAACCCGCTGGATGCGGTAATGTCAGTGGTTGCTAGGCAGATTTTCACTGACGACAAGCCCTTTGCTCCAAGCTCAGTACCGGTG
>PVKY010007609.1:0-14761 GCA_004027775.1 Bradypus variegatus
CTTTCCTTTGGAAAAGGACATCCTTTCTTAGGGCTCAATTTAATTTTCTTCCTTGTACTATTTTCACCTATTCTGCGATAAGCTTGCATTCCTTTGATCCAAAAAAATATGTTAGTAAAAAAATAACACAGGTCTGGAAATCCAAAAACTAAAGTCATCTAGCTCCGAATCTCAGGTCCTCTTTGCTAGGAGGTGGTCTCGTCTTTGAGTTTTCTCTCCCCCTTGAACCCAACTCCTATGGATTCTACACCTGAAATGATTCTAAATGTTGGGGTGGGGAAAAAAAGGCTTAAGACTCAGTTTAAGGACATGCTGAGAAAAGGGACATTTGTCTTTGGCACTTTTAACTCTGCTTTTCATTCCTTCCTCTCGGCCTTTGCCGCATTCACCACCCACCAGGTCCCCAGGGTCTTGGAGATGCAGGGCTCCTAGGGCCTTCTTTCTTGGGCAGTAGTCTTGTGCCGACTCTCCCCGGCCTCCCTCCCTCAACCACCCATCCGCAGCCCTTTGTTCCGCAGCCTGTGCCAGCCGATCCTTGCCCGTAGTTAAGTAGGCTAATGCTGAAATGTCTGCAGCTTAAAACAGAGCTTTCTGGAGACAAGAATACCCTACCTGGCAGAGGGAGCCCGAAAGTCAGGGTTCTGAAGATGCATGGAGATGCAACGCAGTCCAATGGCACCCACCAACCTAACTACACAGCCCACCTGACGCAAGGGCAGAGTCCTTGGAGCTAGACTGGCTTCATACTCACTAACAAGCCACATGATCCTGAGCAAGTTATGTAACTCTCTGTGCCTCAGCTTCCTGATCTCTAAAATGGGGCTATTTATAGTTCCTAGCCCAGAGGGCTGTTGTAAGTCAACTTGGTCGTTAACATGGTGAGTGCTTAATAAACAGTAGTCATTATCACTAATATTTTTACATTCAGTATCTGCCCTCTGAGGCTGGACTCAGGATGACAAAGACCATCCTCACAGTTTTTCTTCTTGTTTAGTATTTGCCACAACTTCTTAAACCCTAGCTTCTCTCACCCTGTAGCCCTCAATCCCAGTCTTCTCTCCCTGACTTCCTCGCTTATCCAAGTAAGAAAGAGCTGCTGCAGAGGTCTGCCCCCGAGAGGCCTCCCTCCTATACTCTATGTCAAAATATGTGAAATATCTGTTTACCTTCCTGGCATAACATACAGGTCCCAAATCTGGAATGTGGGACATGTGTGCATACCTGCAACAGCCTTTTCAGAATTCCATCCCTCACGTGAAATTGGATGCCTCTGCCATAAAAATAGAAATTGGGAGTCTCCATAAAGTCACTTATCATTAAAATGCTTCCCTTCAGGGGCCAGAACAGTTTCCCAGAAAGCATATTTTACTTTTTATAAAAGAACCTAGAAGCCAGTGACTGCCCCTGTGGTTTTTTAAATTTAAAGCAATATTTGGACACAGCTGAAGTGTCTCCTTTTTTTTTCCCCAGGAACCAAGTTACAAAATACTGGTTTTTATTAGGGTGTGTCTAGCACTTTCTGTGCTGCCAAGCTTTCCATTTTTATAGCCTGTACGCTAGTAGATTTTCCATGAACGGGCTCAAATCTATTCCCAGGCGATGATGTTTGGGAAACCCAATATGAACGTGAAGATTGTTCTAAAGCAGCTTCGGAATTTTTGCCACACAGTTGCCTAAAAAGAGCATTTCTGGTGCGTGTCTCTGTGTGTGTATGTGTGTGTGTGTGTATATTCCCAGCATGCCTTAGTATACATGGGGGGGAAGTATCTTCACTCTCTTCGTATGCTCTCTTGGATTTGGGTTGTTCCAGGAAACTCACTTTAAAAAAATCTTTCTTCTCTATTGTTTTCATTTCCATATGTGTACAGAATACAGAGCAAACACCCACCTACACAGGCATTTTACATAAAGAATTGGAAGGCAAGTGAAATGAAACACAAAACAAAATTATTTATATAGTGTCTTACAGCAATTTACATGTGAATTCAAATAGGAGCCGATGGTAATTCTGGAGGAAAACAAATCAGAGAAAAGTGCTAATGGAAAGTGCGACTATAATTTAGTTTTGCTGACAAATGAAAACGCAGGTGCCATTTTTTTTAAAAGAGAATAATAATGTTGGAAATGGAACTATACATGTACACACTCATATACATTCTCTCTCTATCTCCAGACACAACCACCTGGTGGCTACAGCCACCACCACAACATCCAATTTTATGTTTTGAGTACGATATCCTGTTCTCCCGTGAGTCCTCCAGAAGGGCTCTGGGTCTTCACAGGCTCCCTGCCTCACCACCTTCTCTGCTTCCCTGGGTGCTTCTGTTTCCTCCCATCCAATCCTTCACCCTTTCAAGGCTCACTTCAAATCCCATCCACGCCATGAGGCCTTCCCTCTAGGACTCCAGACCACAAAAGACTGCCTCATGCTCCAAATCCTACAATAATTTTTGCTGGTGCCACTCAAGTTTATAGACTGTTTTGGGTGGCTGCAGACTTCTTGAGGGCAGGACCACATCTAATTCCATTTCTTTTTACTGCCATGGAACCCAGTGCCAGTCAACACAAAATAGATGATCAACCACTATCTACTGGATTATGTGGATTGCACAGTTGGGTACAGAGCTATGAGGTCTAGACAAAATGTCTAATTTAATCTAGCAATCTAAACCATCCTAAAGAGGTCTAGATAAAGTTTACAGCTCAAAAAATATCCCCTTGAACTCTGCTAGTAGACAGGGTCGCTGTCCCTAATGAAACATCTCTGAAGAATTTTGGAGGCTGCCTGTGGTGGATGTTGTGATGTAGTGCCCAGTTTCCCCTCTAGGAAAAAAGAACTTCCAGCAGATACCAGCGGTGCTGCCAGCAGACAGCCCTCAGCTGAAGGGAATGGCCTCACCTAATGTCACACCCCCTTCTTGGGGATGGCCTGCACCCAGGGGCTGATTCATGTTGGAATATAAAGGCCTGGTCCCCTCACCCCAACTCAGAATAGTTCTGTAGGAGCATTCCTGCTTCAGAGCAGTCTGCGGGGCCGGCTGAGGCTGTTGTCGGGTCTGTGTCACAGCTCAGCTTCTCCTTCTGCCAGGTCTCGCTCCCCTCCCTTCCCTTCCACAGGTGTTGATCCCCAGAGCACTCCCAAATAAATTTTTGCATGCCAATATCCAGCTCAGAAGTCTGCTTCCTGGGGAACTACGTATTAAAACCATCCATGCATCCATCCACCCACCCACCATCCAACAACTTACCACTGCATTTAGGGCCCACAGGTCAGGGGAGGTGATGCAAATGAAAAAGATCCAGCCCTTGCCCTTAGGGAGTTACCAGTTGAGTACAGGAGATGATTCACGTAAAAGAATAACCATAAAATACCTAGTAGAAAGTGGCTGGTGTTAAGGGACCACAGAAACAGAGAAGCGCCTGAGGGTGTAATCCAGAGTGAGGGGGATCAGAAGTCTTCTTCGTGGGCGCATGTCCTCTCTCCCCAACTGGATTTCACACCTGGAGCACAGGATAGACTGTAGCCTTATTTCCCTTTGCATTATCCCACAATTCTTAACACAGGTGCACAAGAAATCTTAAAATCGTGTTCTGATTTACAAAACAAAACACTGAAGGAAAGCTTTGGCAGTCCTACTTTATAGGACAGGGTTCTGGCTGCAGGTCTGGCCTTTTAGGGCAAAGTTCTCAGGGGGTGCCTCAAGATACTCATTTATTACTTCCATAAAATCTTGGGAACACAAAGAAGCACAGAACAAGGTCCTTACCCTCAAGGCAGCCACATCTCATTGTCTAGATGAGGCAGAGACCCATGAAAAGTTCAACAATCAGGAACGAGAAACAGGAATATGACTAACATCCAAATGGGACATAATCCCCAGGCAGTCCCTGGCCTCAGTGGGCCAGCCCATCAGTGTCTCAGTCCACAAAGGTCACTCAACAGCCTCGTGTGTCAGGTGCTAGGTGCAGAACAATGAGGGTCAGCAAACCCACAAACCTACAATCCCCCTAAACAAGGCACTGGCAGGAAAAAAAGGGAAAAGAGCTTTTAACCAAAAAATTCACTGCCAAGTGCCAGAAGAAAATAGAGAGATGGGACACTGGGGAGTGTTTGTGTGTGCCAGGCAGGGGAAAGCCCAGCTCCTACATTTCCCTGCCTCCAGGGCATTTGCACTTGGCTGTTTTGCCCTCAGCCCTTCTCAACACGCCACTGAATCCTTCCACTCTCCCACTCCTTTTGCCACTTTGGTACAATCTGTCACCAACTTCTGCTGTTTGTTTCTCTGAGATGCCATTCTAATCCTTCTTCTTCTGCCTCGTCTCAGCGCAAACTCCCCCTCCCAACATGACCACAACCTGGTAGCTGAGGCCCTAAGCCCATGCAATGCCTGCATTTCATCTCTGCCAGACTTGGCTTCTGAAAAGCCAGCTTTCATTGTCACCTCTCGGCTCCCCAATCATCCATCAGGATCGAGTTTTTAAGACCCTCTTACAATTTGCCCTCCCTCTACTTACTCATTTTATTTCCTGTTACTCCCCAGTAGATACCCTCCTTACTTATCTGTGCCTTTGCTCAAGACTGTGTCTGACTTCCAGAATGCCTTTCCTTGGCCATCTATCAACTTTTACCCACACCTCAATACTTTGTTCACGTGGGCCAAACTTAAGACCTAGGGGAGGGGCAGAGTTAGGGGCTTGCTATTTTCCCAGTTCTTTTTTGCTCTTGAGGTTCCCCTGACACATCCCGACTTCAATACAGGGGAATACTGTTCCACACCACCTACCCAACCACAAGCACGCCCATGAGCCTGACTGCCCCACACCAGCTAGCTGTGGGAGGAAGGGGCTCCTCTTCCCCCAACTGGGTAGAATATCCTGGTATTCCGGGCCAGAAAGGGAAAAAGCTGACATCTCTAATGTTTACTTCCCCATTGCTTCTTAGGAAAGCCTCTCAGTCACTGCCGAGTTAACACACCCAGTTCTAGGATGCCTGAGAGATTGGTGGTGGGTTTGCCAAAGGAGAGACTGCCAAGTTGGGTCTCTGGAACAAATCCAGTATTCCATAAACCCTGCCTCTTTTCCTAATCATAGGAAGAACCATAATATGACAGAAAGGCAGAGCAGGGCTGCAGGCAGCAGAATGCCACAGAAGCAGCATCCTGTGCTTCCTGAAAAACAGATGATGCAGATGGAGACACATCTCACCACTCCCCCCACCCCCTGGGCTGCAGGGTGTTGCTGGATGAAAGATCTGTACACTACACAGTGGGGAGATTTTGGAATAGTGTCCTGAGAGGAGCAAACCTGAGTAGGCAGCAGAGATTGCCCCACTCCTTTACCAATTTGTGACCAGGAAGGTGACTGCAATGGGCAGAAGTGAAAGGAAGGGCGGTGAGTTATGTCTTGCGTTTCCCACCACATTGAAGGGAAAAGGTTCCCCAGTGTAGGGGTGGATGCCTCCTCTTCTTCCAGTTTAGTGGCACAACAGAGGGGACCCCTCCCATCTCCAGGTTAGCAGATGAGCTGAGTGAAGGGTTCTCTACTTCTTACAGCTTTCCCTAGAACTGGAGGTGGAGTTGGGAAAAGCACAGGTATGCATGTTTCCATCTTCATGTCTTCATCTGGAAGATGAATGTGGGAGAGAAGAGGCAACTTAAAACACACACACACATACACATACACACACCCAAAACAAGCACACATATACACCTATATGCAGGTGCACATACATTCTGTACACACACCAGAGAAAGAACAGAGAATGAAAAGGAGAGAATCAAAACAAATCTTAGGCAATTATATTAATGTGAAAATAATGACAATACTAATTATTTTACACATGCCTAATTCTGGGGTTTAGTATTTAGTAGTACTCTGATAAAATCCAATCAGGTGATAATCAAAATAATGGCTAGCATGATTACTATATACTAGGAACATTTTCATGTTATTTCATTCAATCCTCACAACCCTCTTGTGTACTATTTTATAACCCCTCCCACCCCACCCCACAGAGGGGGAAACTGAGGTTTGGAGTGGTTAAGTAACTTGCCTTTCAGGGAGAGATTAAAACCTAGGGTCTGGTACTAGGGTCTAGGCTTTTAAATTTATAAGGTCCTTGTTATAGGCAAGGCTTTTTCATAACTTGGGGAAGGGAAGGGCATTGAGGAGGAAGCAGCCCTTATATCTCCTCTCCCTATGAGGGCGGAACACACAGACACACATATAAATACTCCAAGAGATTCCACCTACCCTGTGTCTTTCTCACTTACAAACCCATCCACCTACTTGGCTTGCACAGATGCAGGTTCACAAATGAATGCCAAGTGTTCCATAGGGACAGAGGTCAGCCCCTATGGATAACATATCTGTCTTTCAACCTGTAAATGAAGTTGCAACAAGGGGTTCCATTGGACAGGATGCAGCCATAATCAAGGCGATGAATTAGCATCCTATTATAAGGCTTTGTCATGAAGGAGAATACTTTAAGGATATGAAAATGAGTGAGACTGAATGCCATTTAGCAGAATGGCTTGTGACATTCAAATAAATTCAACTTGCGAGATTCAAGCACACAAAGAAAGAAGAAATGACTGTAGAAAACAGGTTGGCACAAACAAATGGGGACAGCTCACAAGACTGGCTGCCCCATCCCTCATCTGATCTAGCTGACTTCAGGTGACAAGATTCACTATTAGCTGTGCAGAGGCCTTAAGACCCAAACTGACATGAACATATACACGGACACTGTGCTGGTGCAGAGTGGGGGGAGAAGGCGTCAGGGCACTTAAGAACTCATTCCCTCCTCTTTCATCTAGGCACAAACTATTCGTCCAGAGTTTTTCTCCCTTCCCCAGCCTCCTTCTCTCTTCTTTTTCTAGGCCTCCTTATCCTCCTTCCCTCTCTCCATCAAGAAGTTGGAGAGTTGTGGGCAGAGGGAGCACAAAGAACACAAAGAATGTTAATTCCTGGGATCTCAAGAGAGTAAGGCATGAGTGTCGATTCACCACCCTCTTGAGCTCTGAAAAAATACTTAGATACATATAAAACACCCACTGGAACTTTTAAATGATGGGAAGAGATCTATAAGCCACCTGTGAAATGAAATCTCAAGGCTTTATAGTCACAGAGACACACAAAGGGCTCATGTTTATGACTTATATCCACACAAACCTAATGCAAAGCAGTTGGTCCTTGCATACACAAAGGAATCCTCACACAGGTATCTTGGTGATGCCACCTTTCCTTTTGCCAGCCCCTTCCCTTCCCACTCACCCAAAGGTGTTGACCACAGCACCTGATGACAGGCTGGTGAGTATGATGCAATGAAAAGGAAGCCACTCAGACCTGGCTACTCCTGGCTGAGACCTGGGCTGTGAGACTTAACTTCTCGGAGCCTCCGTAAAATGGAGATAACCCCTTCCCCGGATGTTACGAGGATTAAAGGGAGTAATAGATGCAGGGCGCCTGGCACTGTCCTGCCCGGCTTCTGGGCCTGTCTTTTCAACAACCCTGCCTGGCCTGGTGGTGCCTTCTGTCACTTGTCCTCCACCCTCAGGACTCGGGATTTGACACTGGGAAGTGGCGGTCCTAATCCGGGGCTTCGTGTCTGTACCAGAAGGGTCCCAGCCCACAGGCCACCGGTCTGCCTTCTAGATTCCTCCGGCGTGAGGAGCCGCCGGCACGCGGCGAGGGCGAGCCAGTGCCAGGTGCGTGAGCCGCAGGCGGGTTAGGCCGGTGGGGGCGGGTAGAAGCCCGCCGGTAAATCGACCTAAGGCTGTGGGTGGCTTCCTCCTGTTGCTCAGTATCAGCGAGAGGCGTGGGAGGACATACATTTTTTCCTCTAAGTAAGCATCGCATTGCTTCGATAACTATCGATTTTGAAAAGCCGGTGGCGCTCCTTAAAGGCGAAGCCCGACTCCCGCGCGCCCCCGCGTCCGTGTTCTGGGACCGAGTCTGCTGGCTGCCCGGCAGGGATGGGTGAGCGCTTCCCCACTGGTTCGTCTAGCAGCCTCGTGAACCGTAGCCACCAGATTCAGTTTGACCCCCTGCCTGTCCGCCACCGGGGCCTCTTCCTTCCCGGAGTCCTCCGTCACACCCTGGGACAAGGTTACCTGCTCCGTTGCGTGGCCCCGGCATCCCGGGTTCCAGAACCCGGCCCGCGCTCGGAAAGTTATTTCAAAAGGTAAACATGTTGCATCCCTCGCTGCAGCAAACTACAGGACGCGGGTTTCCCCAGCCCTACCCCATCCCCACCCAAACGGGGCGACTCACCCCGATGCAGGAGTCCGGCAGCGTCGGGAACCACCGCAAACCCACCTCCTCTTGTCCCAGAGCGTCCAAGTGCGACGGGGGGAAAGCCCCAAAGCAAACTCATAGGAAGCCCTGGTCCTGGCCTGGAAGGGATCCGGCCGCTGGACATCGGCCTCCCTCCTGGCAGCTCCAAGAAATATTCGCGATTTCCTGCCCCGGCCTCCCCTTCTCCCCTGCCCCAGCCCTCCCAGCCGGGCGGCTGCGGCCCCTGGGTACCTGAGGCGCCCACGGGCTCGCCCTCGCTCTGCTCGCCGGAGTCCGAATCCATGCTGTGGGCTGCTGACCGGGCGTCCTCAGTCGCCCGCCAGTCTGCGGGGCGCACGGGGCCGATGTCCCGGCTCAGGCTGTCGCGGTACACTCCGTGCGAGAGGCAGGGCGGCGGGGGCTGGGCGCTGCGCGGTGGCCCGGCCAGGGGACGGCTCCGCAGAGGCGAGCGCCGCCCGCGCCCCACTCCCAGCGCCCGCTGGCCGGTGCCTACGCGCGAGGCGAGCGCGGGACCGGAGGGTGGGGCGCGCGGGGAGACAGCCGGGAGGAGGGCGGGGAGGCGCAAGAGGGAAGGAGCGGGAACGCCCGGCGCCCCAGCGGGTTCGAGACTGGGGTTAAATACCCCGGGGGCGGGGCCGCTCCTCCCTCCTGGTGCCGCGTTCCCATTGCCCTGGACTTGCTGCGCGCCGCGTGGCTGAGGGTCGGATAGGCCGTGTGGGTTGGCGAGGTCGTGCCCCTTCCTTCGGGTGTGGCCAAGTTTGGAGGATTCTTAGGTGAAAAAAAGCACCTCTACCCGCGGAGGAAAACGAGAGGTTCCGAGTGGGAGTTCTGGGGCTGCTCGGGTTCGAATTCCACTCCTCTCGGAGTCCTTTGGCGGTGACTCAACCTGTGTGTTTCCTCTTCTGGCAAATGGGATTAATGATAGTGCCCTCCTTGAAGGAATGCTGTGGGGAGTAAATAAGATAAGGCATGTGAAGGATTTTCCTAGCAAGGAATTCACACAGCAGGTAATGCTAACTCCGGTTGCTGACTTGTTTCTTCGCCCGCTGTGGGCGGGGCAGGTTGGGGAAGCAGCGGTTGAGCTGGTTCCTAGGTTTGGGTGAGTCTGAGCCTTAGCCCCGAAGACTGGACCCGCCATGTCACTCAGAGACGGGCCACTTCGCGCAGCCGACTCCGGGGCAAGAATCGATTTTAAAATCTTTTCTTTGGTGGGGTTAAACACGGGACCTTAAACTGCCTCACCGTCCGTCCCCCAATTTTATTTAAAAAAATTGTAAATTTATTTATTAATTAGAAGACTAAACTAGGGAAAGCACAGAGCAGCAAGGGCTGAGGAGATCCTTTGTTGTTCATTCTTGATTATCCATGAAGTTCTATTTTCTCCTAGAGTTATCGGCCCCAACGTTGACTTGGTTTCTGGCCGGCGTCTCTGCATAAAAGTTGCGCTCAGAGAATGCAAACTAACTTTATTGGTTGACCCGAGCAAAACAAGATCAGTGTAATTTATTGGGTTTCCTATGTGCACTAAATCTGTACAGTGAAGAGTTTGGGTTGGAACATTCGCAAATGCTTTTTGGAGGTCAAAAATGGTTGAAAGTTGGCAATTACAGAGTTCAACTTATATTATTATTCCCGTTTTACAGATGAGGAAGCTGAGCCTTAGAGAGGCTTTCCTCTGGTCTCACTTCCAGTGTGGGAGAGCTGGGACTTGTAATCTGATGTTCAGATCTGCTCCTAACCACCATGATCGAGTCACAAGTGAGTTTTGATTTCTTACCTTCCTGGGTACTGCCTCCTTTAGTGGAGGGGTGGAGTTCATCAAGTGTCAAAATTTCGTGTTCTCTGAAAAAGTTTTCTGGGTGGCCAAACCCATCGGTTTTGTGATAAAGTGGGATGGAATTCTTTGGAGTGGCCAAGAGTGCCATACTGGATGTCTTGTAATATTGGGCAAATTGGTTAACTTCCCTCGGTTTCCTCATATGTTGGCATCTCCTACATTGATTGGTTGTAAGGAGTAAATGAAATGAGTGTGGAAGCTATTACCCAATGCCTACATAGTTAATGTTCAATAATTCTTAGCCATTATCATGGAACGAGTATTAGTTCCTACATTTAATGGCTCGTACTTACAAAAGCAAAATATTTTTAAAGCATATTTTAAAATGAAAATAAAAAAGAAATGGGAAAAGGATTTGGATAAAACTTGATACTCAACAAATAGCTGGAATAATTTTAGAAGTTTGCTGTAATAGCTTTGCATGCAGTCTTAAGGAAAAACACTGAAAATAATTTCACAGGAGAGAGCATATTGAATTTAAAAGGCATTCAGCTTCCTCTAAAACCTGTGCCTAGTAGTCAACAACAGGAAATGTAAAACTTTCTCTATCTCCTCAGAACTTCTCTCCTGGCACTCAGTTGAAGCTTTTTTGTTTTTGTTTGGTTGTTGTTTTTTAATGGACAGCTAGTCTGGGTTGAAGTGTGAGGGAGACAGTAATACCAGCAAAACAGGTATATATAACAGAAATAAAGGAAAACAGGGAAGCCTACTTACTAGAACTTGATCAACAAAGTACCAGAAGAGCACACTGACGACACATGTATGTTCATCAGTCATGAATCTTGACCAGTATCAATTACATTTTTGTCCAGAGATAAAATGCTTGGAAGTGGGTAGGAAGAGCTGACTACAGAGCTCTAGAAAAGTCTATGAGATAAGTCTTTATATGAACATCACCTATATCTCTGTTGCTGTATTTGATCATAGTATATTTCTACAAAAGGAGGCAGACACAGAGTGAATGAAAAATTGAATGTGGAATTAAACAATGGAAAAGAGAGATCCAAACTAAATAAGGTCTCCATTCCAATTTCCTATGATATGCAATCTGTTGTCATGGGACAGCAAGACAAAGGGAAATGACTGCTGGCACATGTGTGTTTAATGAGGAACGTTAGCGAAACATAGCTTATCTGTTCTCCCAGTATGGAAAAATCTGCGTAAAAGAAGGAAGTCCTTATAATAGTATCCCTGTACCATCACTTCCATGAAAACCACAGTGAAATCTGAGGTAGCAAGTGTCCCTTATAAACCAATCCTAGTATATTTATTTAAAAAAAAAAGGCTCTTAGAAAAGAGAAAAGTGGAAAGGGTTTCTGTAGTTCCTCTGTATATTTTTAGAAGAATGGCATCACTTTGCAGACTTGAATCTGGAGTCTGAGGGTTATAAACCACCTTCCTCAGTATTTCCACTACATCTTTTCGGTCTGGCTGCTCTTCAGACACATGAGTGTCTAATTCTTATTGGTCATTTCTTAAGTTCAGCAAATGAAATTGTTGGCTTTTTAAGGGAATTGCCTGTCTGGTGGGAAAAGCATATCTATTTGGAAGGTGTCAAGAAACAGATAATAAAATAGATTCATTTCTGCTAACACAATAATACTCCTTTAATCTGCGCCAGCTCTATGACTCATTTGCCTGTCTCCTCTTGTGGGATGGAAAGGGAGCTGTCTGCAAACCTTCAGAGGGAGGGAAGTTCCCTTTGCACATAAGGCTGGTGCTCTGCTTCAAAAACCCACAAGCTCTGGAGCTGCCGTTTTTTTTTTCTGGGCTGAAGTGAGATGAGAGATTGTCCAGAAAAGTCCCCATTTTTGAAAACTTGTCTTAAGGTGGACACTGGCCCCAAGGAAGCTTCTGTCTAGTCCCACTGTGGCCTCCACGGGGCTGTAGGCAAGCCAGAGAACAGGGTCCGAGCTGCCCACAGATCCATCCAACAGAACAAGACCTTGGAGGCAGCCTTGAAAGAGGGGCCCTTCCCTATTTTTTTTCTTGCTTGCAAAATAATTTTATTGGTTTTCTGTCCTTATTTAAAAACAATGCACATCACAGTGGAGAACTTGGAAGATACATATAAGCAAAAAGAAGAAGAAATTTAAAAATACATTCATAATTCCACCCATTGCAGTCACTGTTAACATGTCTTTTGAAAAATATCCCTATTGGTACAGCAGTCTGGTTTTGGTACTTGGTTTTTCCCTTTAACAATGTGTTGTGAACATTCATTCAATTTATTCTTCTATAACATGATTTTTTAATAGCTGCAGAGTATTGTATTGTATGGGTATACCATAATGTATTTAAACAATCCTCTATTATTTGGCATTTATGTTGTTTCCAAATTTCTGCTATAACAGACTGCATCAGTGAACATCCTCATGTCTAAATCTTTGCACACATCTTTGATCAATGTCTGTGAACCTTCAACAGCCTCATCTGTTCTCCTTGGGAGAGTGAAACAAGACAGAAAATTACAGCTAAAAAAAGAATTTTTATGATCCTGTCTAAGTAGAGCATGGGTTGAGTTCATTTTTACACTGGTCAAGCATCAGTTGAGCCCCAAGGGGATTCAAATAGATTTAGCAAAGGAGTGGAAAGTTTTACTCCACGTTTTCTTTGTGGGCTGCATGTCCTCAGAACAGCCCTAAGGCCAGGTGCCATGGGGGAGGCACAAGGTTGTTGAAGCTGACAACTTGGGCATCAGGCTATTCTCCTATGTCCTTAGCTTCTGCCCTCATGAGCTGCCCACGGGATAGCTTCCTGAGTAGCTAATGCAGTTATAATGATTCTGAAAGCACTGATTCAGAGGTAGAAGGAAATTGAGAAAGAGGAAGAGAGCAGAGAAAGGGAGAGGGAGAGTGAAGAAAATACTATAGGCCCAACCTCTGCTGCCCCCTGCCCCAGCTTCCTAAGCATCTTAAACAGCAGAACCAGGATCATCCATTCAACCCCACTAGGAGATTCCCTGTTTGCACATGGTTCTGGTGCCACTGGCAGCATTCTCTTTGGGGGCTGCAGAATGTGACCATGCTGTGTTGGAGCTGTTCTTACAGGATCCCCAGGGCTCTTGGGTGGACACCCTTCGTGACTGTTTAGTTGTGTCCAGTGCCCTCCCATCTTCCTGAGTCCACACAGCAGCTCTGGAGCATGGGAAGGGTCGATGTTATTCCCACTAGGGAGAAGATGGAGTCAAGACCCAGGAGACACAAGCAGCAATGAAAGTCCTCATGGTTTTCAGGAAGATAGATGTGTTAGGTTGAATTATGTACCCCAACTGAGACATGTTCTTCACCTTAATTCATGTGCCTGTGGGTTTGAGGCCCATTATAAATAGGACCTCTTGAAGATGTTATTTTTAGTTCAGGTGTGACCCAACTGAAGCATGGTATTAAGCAACTTAATCTGGATTACTGCAAGGCTTCCAAAGTGAAGAAACCAGATGCCAGAGTCAGAAAAATCCACAGGGAGGAACCAAAAGCCAGAGGTCAGTTGAAACCTGCAGAGAAAGGAGAGGACATCACCATGTGACACAAGGCAGGGATAGATCCAAAGAACCCTGAGGGTCACAGGCAGCCAGCACCAGAATGTTATAGACTTTGGGGAGAAAGCATCAACATGCTATTGCCTCGATTTTGGACTTCTCCTAACCTCCAAATCATGAGCCGATAGATTTCCATTGTTTAAGCCAACCCAATGTGTGGTATTGAGCAGCCTGGCAAGCAAAGGCAATAGGAGAGTGTCCAAAGATTGGATATGGGAAATGTTGCCCCATTTTCCAAAAGGAAGAAAAGGATGGATTCCAGAAATATTAGATGGGTGAAATATTTACTCTCTAGCAAAAGTCTGGAACAGACAGTTTTGTAAACAAGTAAAGAAGAAAATGGCTATTACCAGCAGCCAACATTGGTTCATTAAGATCATGCCTTCCTAAAATAACCACGTTAACATTTTAAAAACAAGTTATTATAAGTGTAGATCAAAAACATTTTATTCATCTTCAATGTAAGAAGTGTTAGTTGAACACCCTCACTGCTCCAGGTGCTGAGCAAAGGGAACTGACTGCCACAGAAAGAAGATGTTGTGATTTAAGTTTTGATGAAGGTTTACATGATTTCCTTGCTGTTAGGAGGATGAGAAGCTGGTTGAACAACTCTGTACAGTGAGTCTTGATACATGCCTCTGTGTTAACTTGGAGGGAAGTCTCTAGAGAAATGACCAGGGCTCTTGTTCTTGGCTCTGGCTAATTTTACTTTAAAAAAAATTCAGTGATTTAGAGGAAGAATTAGATGATTGTGTTTATCAAATGTGTAGATGACCCTGGTAGAATAGATCAGGGAAGACTTGGCATCATATGGAAAAGATATGTGGGTCTTGGTTGTCCATAAGTTCAAAATGAGTCAGCAGTGGGATAACAGCTGCATTTCTTCAAGAAGGACAGAAATAGTCTTCTTGTATTTGAGCTGGTCACCTCACGCCTGGGTACTATGGACATATGGGCCACATTTTAAGGAGAACATCAAGGAATTACCAGAGGAAGGGAACGAGGATCATGAAGAAAGTTTGGAAACCATTGGTGTGTGGAAGTGTGAGTATCAGGCCAGGGAAGAAAGGAACCAAGGCATGACTAGA